>JAOUZG010006261.1:2928734-2948279 GCA_026289955.1 Argiope argentata
CTTAATAATATATACATATTAAAATTTATATAAATAATTATATATATATATATATAAATATATATATAAATATAAATATAATGCACCAAATATGCAAAAAGTAAGTAATACAATCTCGAATAAAATTCCTACATTCAGATATTAATGAATATCTTCTGTCAGAATTCCTTACGACCACAAATCATAAAATTATGTTTTGTCGTTCTATGAACACAAAAACTGATAAATCCGAGAAGCTATTTGGAATGGTGTTATTATCAGAATTGTAGATACTTGAAAGTTTGGATCAAATTTGACTGCATGTCAGTCCGTCTCTTTCAATGTAAGCAAAGGCAGTAAATCAGATGAAAAAAATAGCTGGATATTATAAATTGAATTCTCCGACCCTCCCTGGAGCACATGGAAAATGCTGAATGAACGAACAGCAACACTGGTGGGGACAGTGATAAAGTCCCAAGCGCCATCATTGGCCGCGATGTAACTGTACCAGTTCGAAGTACGCCCTATCAAGTATGGAAAGTAACCACTCCCCATCTTTTCTGCACTCACCAGGGTGACGAAAGTGAACCACCATGACAGAAGCTTCTGATCTTGATTTTTTTATTGTTTCTTTTGGAAGAAAATGGTTGAGTAAAAAATTTTGAGTTTGTGGTCCTGTGTGTATCCCTGTATCATTACCCACTAAGCAATCTGGCCGACAAAAACGGAATATTTCTTTCTCGGGATAGGCACTCCAACTATTTCTATTATACTTTTTTTTATTTTTTGCTTTTGTAGTATAAAAAAATATACTTTTGTTCCTTGTTAAAAATGTCGTAGTATCATTTCTTGAGCCTCTGAACGTTTAAAGTGAAGGAATCTATCCATACCCCCACAATGATGACCCGCAACCTTGAATAAGCAACCTTCGTACCACTGTTGTGGCGTCTTCCACCGATAGCAATAGTCGTTAGGCGCATTTAAAACAACAGTCAACATCACCAACAACAACTCGCACACGTTCACCATAATCTTGACGAAAATGTATCATTCGTCTCGGCGCCAACTCATTGGTGGGAGAGTATGAGGTGGAAGCCTCATAAGCCAGATATCATCCTCCGGATACGAGTATCACTTTTGTCTAGTGGCAATGTTACTGGGCTACAAACCCTAACGTTGCGAGTTGAGTCCTCAACAATTGACCCACAGTCTTGATACCAAAGCGATATAAATGTGTCAAATCTTGGGTGCAATCGATTAAAATGAATATTTATGCAATATATACTCAAATATTATCAGTATGTTAAAACCCGCACCGTTTCATGGTAGCTAGTGACAAGTCGAGGTAAGAACTGATTAACTAAAGTAGATAGTTGTACAAGTTTTTTTATAAATAGGTAGGCACATTTTATATTATAGATAGGTACATTTTATAGATTATCTTCATGCTCATCGTTTGATTTTTATTTTGATTTCCGAAATCTTCTGGCTGATCTACAAGAACCCGAATTCTCCACAGCTCATTACTTTATGTTTGTCAGTAAAATTCGATATCACCTTATTAGAAGTTAAAATTAGAGATATATAATGCAAAAATGTCATAGAAGTATTATATTATGAAATTCTCTGTTATTTTTATTATAATTATTGTTCGGAAGACTTCTAAGTGCACATATTTCTTCTAATCCTGATAACTTTATTTTAGTTTCGATGTTTATCACCAAAGATAGTCGATTAGTCTTGTAATATAACAAATACCATGTTATTATGCCGTATATAGACTAACAAAAGCAAATTTTCATTAAAATTCCTGTCCTCCGATAAAATTCTTTTTCATTCATTGTGTTAGTCTTCTAAATTGCAGGCATTCAATTTGTGGTAATGGACATCTAGGGTTATGCAAAAGTAATATTGATAGTGATGTATAATTCAAAACATCGGGGATTAAAACAAAAAAAAAGTTACAGAATTTCGTTTCTTCCAAATTGTGTGGATATTGAAAATAACACGTCCGAAACCTACGGAGTAGCAAGGAAAGAAAAAAACAAAGAATCCGATGTTAAAGTATCAGTCATTTGATACTTTTTACGAACAGAAAATTAATGAAAGAACATTAATGTCATATGCCTAAATTAATTACAAATACCCCTTTTTTGTGAATTATTTTTACAAAACTGAAAAAAAAATCAATTTAAATATTATGTTACAAAAGTTGCACCACAAATTAAGCTAAAAAAATGACGGTGAAATTGTCTTTAATTTGAATAGTTGTTTATTACTGTGATAAATTATTAGTTTTTATCATAAATTAATGTAACATTATTTCAGTATTATTTTGGAATAGGAGGAAAGGGGTAGAGGAACTGAAATTTAAAAAAAACTAGTATGGAAGGGGATTAAAGGATTGAGAATTGGTATTTTAAATAAATGATATTGTAAACTTTAATTTCAATTGTAATTCCTTGCGGATGATTCTATCAAATTAGCACTTAAGGAAAAACTAATGGGATTATCTGGTGAAAAAGAAAAAAAAAGAAGGAACTATGCAGGGTGGTATCTATTTCTTTATTTTGTCTTTTTCCAGGTTCTTTGAGGCTGACTCGAGCCATTCATGGCCCTGACGAACTCTTCCTCAAGATTCTGATGATCATCCACCTGAATCCAAATCCAAGGTTGCGGTTCACATCGACAACACAGCATTTGGCATATATAAACGTTATTGTGTCGCAGTACGACTTCTAAGCATCTCAACTTCTCTTTCTCACAATTGCACCCGGTGACAGACGAAATCTCATTTTATGCATGTTATACTGTCGTTATCTTGTGTGGTTTTTATTAAAAAATATACATTTTTTTCTTTTAAGAAAGAAAATAAAGTTTTTATAGCTTAAAATCTATACTTTTTTAAAAGATTTTTTTTTCGTAGGATTTCTCAAAATCAGCTATATCTGATAATGCATAGTTTTGGTATGATTTTTTTCTCTCCTTTATAAATAAATATTCAAACATTAAAATCGGATGCTTATAATTACATAAGCAAAGAACTAAATAGCAATTTCCAAAACAGAAATATTTTTGAAATGATAAGAAACTCCGGATCACACTATTCGAGAGAGAAAGAAAAGATTTTTTTTTCTTTTAATTAGTTATTAAACTTTTGATTTTCAAATTAACGGAGGGGATTTTTTAAAACTATTTTCAACCGAATCGTTTTAAGTATGGAAAAATATGTTCAACCCTTCTACACCTTTTATTTTATTTATTATTATTATTATCATATTTTGATCTTAGTCAGATTTCTAACGAGATCAAAAATTGCATATGAATAAACCTACTCTGTAAGCAAAAATTATGCCACCAACCAAGTCTTGACAATACCAAATGACTGTCAGGTGGCGATCATTCAGTGTTAACAAGAGATCCTTTAGGGAAACGGGATAAGGGCTCATGTAAGATTTGTAATGCCACATTCCCATGGCGCGTGAGCCCTTTGTGTCAGGCGCATTTTGCCCTCTTTTCTTTCATTTGGGGTTATCCGAGATTCTTTGGTGTTTGTTCATTTTACCGACAGTTTACAGGAAGCTGCCTACCGATATTCACAGGCGTAGTAAGAGGCGATGGTTTGAAGGGATCCTAAACCCCGTTCCGATCACCCGTTGCCCTTACAGATATGGCCGCAAATCTGCTTGCGGGGGGGGATCCATCGTAACATCACCTCCACCTGTGAACATCGATCAGGAGCTTCCCAGGAATTGTCGGTAAAATGAACAGACATAAAAAAAACCCACTGGAAATTACGAGAAAAGGGGTAAAAGGGCAAAATGGGCCTGTCTGAAGATACGCACGGGTCGTCGGAACGTGGTTCTATAATGGACCAAACTGCAGATTTACAACCATATCAATAAAGTATTAGGCCACGAGAACCGGACTTTAGATCAGTACATGTATCTGATTTGTGCCTAACATAGCAAAATATCTGAGAATTTATTAAAGGCATAAAGACCATTAATATTAGTCGATTACCCACATATTTCCTGAAGCTCAGAAGTGTCGATCAGTTATTTGTGATGTTCATTATTTACACACCAATTTTCCAGAAAATTGATGCCATTCTGAGATATGTGTGCACTACATAGTAGGTATATATGTATGTTTAATATTGCTAATTATTTCTTTATCATCTGCTGATGATGAATTGTCTGATATAAAATCCCATGTATACTCCAGTATACGGTATAAACAAGGGAATTGAGGTTTTTAACAGTTTGACCATCGGCCTGAGACCGACCCCGCCCATACGCTCCGTCATCGAAAATAGAACCAATGCAGCTCTATCATCATCATTATACTTCAAGGGGAAGCAAATATTCGGCTTGCTTATCCGGTGACTTCTCACTCACGTATTCACGGTGACTCTACCTCGGTGGAGGAGGAGTAGACCCATTCTATTAAGAATCACGAAAAAAGAGCGAACAGTGGAAGCTCACAAATGCAGTGGATGTAATGAAATATGGCGCAGTGAAAGTCCGCCCGTTCCGCAAATTAAGTCATTCTCAGACACCATAATAAGAAATCTCCTCGGATCAGTAATGAAGACGCGGACGGAAAAAGGGGAGAGAAGTAACAAATTGCTGCGTCTGGGCTATTTTCAATACTCACCTCACTGAAATCATAATCGCCTCTCAATTACGCCCGCCGGACCTCACACTTGGCGACCAAGTGGCCGCAATGGCGAGCTCTAACAGTTTAGGGGTTAGAGTTTGTGCGAGACTTCAATAAGTTTTTCTGAGCGAAGTCCTTTTAAATTATGTTCAATAAAATTTTTCTACTCTTGCATTTATTTTCAAAATTTGACAATTTAAATTTCGGAAAGCAAATAATAAAAAGCATTAAATGGACGAAAAGAGATATTCAGTTTAAGTTTGATATTTAATTTCTGTTGTCGACCACACTTGAAAATGAAGAACCAGGGTTTCTTAAAACCAAGATTTTATTATTCTATCACATAAAACATAACTCACTTCTTGGAGTATTAAAAAGATAAAGTACAATTTTACGCAAAAACGAAATCCCGTAAGTGCATATATTGTAAAGCGCACTCTCTTCTCGCGATGTCAACAACATCTACCTCCCGATAAGAAAATGGAACAAATTTTGTATTGCCAACGAAGATTTTCCAAACATGCACCGATCGTATGCAAATTAGAGTGATCAAGGCATGGGATTAAAAAAAACAACTAATAATTTCAAAATATCTAACAATTTGAAAAATACTTTTCGTTTTTTAGTAGCTACTTATTTTGAAAGAAATTGCTCACAAAATTTCAACAAAAACTCCATATTTATATTCAACTCTTTAAGAGACTACGTTTAAAATGTATTTGAAGCAGCCACGAATTCATTACACATAATAAATTCTAGATTATTCATGAGGAGATAATTCATCGTTGTTAAACCAAATTTTTTTCGGACAACTTGTATCCTAAATTCTTTGAAAATAGATTTTTTAATACAAATAAATAAAAGAATACCAATTTTTTTTGTAAAGTAGTAGTTCAACAATAATAAGAAAAAATACGGGTATAAATTTCTAAAAGTCAGCTACATTTTAATCAAGTTGCTTGAAATTTTTTTCTGTGCTTTCTCAAATATAAGTCTAAAATATTTCAAAACATTTAAATAAGAAAACAAATTTAAAAAATAGAAAAAGAGTAAATATGTAACATTTTCGAAAAATTTACAATTTTTCTGCAAATATTATGCACGGGTATTTATTTAAATGTCTGGAATCGGATCCTTCATTTTACTAAATAAATTTTGAGAATATTTTAAAAGAATTTCAAAAGAAGAAAAAAAATTAACGGTTAAAAAAAAAGAAATGGCCTAATTTAAAAAAGTCATATTGAAAAAGAACTTTTATGTTCATGTTTTTACGTTTAAAAATTTCTAAACATGAAAACATTTTATAAATTTCAATTTATGATCTGCTTACATCTGACTGCCATAAATCTAAGCCAATTTGGCCTTTAATTGTACAAAAAAAGATTAATTGCTCTTTGATTTGTAATCGACAAACTGATAATTAGTGTACACTGTGAATTTGCGCCCCTTTGTCTTTTAATTAAAATATTTTATTTTGAACTATTCAGAATTCTTCCTCTAATGTATTTTTAGTGTAATTATTTTAACAATCAGAGAAAATTAATATCTTGTGCTCATTCTGAAAATCTCTCATTTATTATATTTTTTTCGCAATTTTATTTTTGAAGAACTTTAAACAATATATGAACAAATCCATTTTTTTTTTCTGTCGTTCAATGTTATTATTATCAACTATCTACCAATGATTTTTCCTCTGCCAAAGGATGCTTTTATTATGGCACCGTGGAGCAGAGCTACTTCTTTCTCTAAAACTTTTGCTTTTGGGCTGCATTTCAAGCATAAAATGTCTCGCATCTGTCAAATCTCTTATTAGAAATTGCCCCTTAATGTAAAAATTAACTTCTTTTTCCTTTCTTTCTTATATAAAATAAAATCTATATTTAAGTTAATTTAAATTTTATACAGGGGTTCATGTCCTCATTGAATCAGTGGAATTTAAACTCCATGTTACTTCTATCTATTAGAGGCGTAATGATAATGGAGCAAGGGCTTATAGATGTCCATTGCACCATGAAACTAAAACATTAGTTCGCGTATGCATTTTATGTCGAGTATGGGACTGTTGTCCGTTTCCCTTAGACATCATCTCAGGACTCGACTTAGTCTGGTTGGTGACTGGGGCAAAACCGTTTTGGGGCCCCCTCTGCTTCACTACTTTAGTAATGAAAAACACTAATCAAAGAAGGGGAAAAAATCTATTTAATTTGGGAGCCCCCACATAAGTGGGGTCTTGAGACAACTGCCCCGAATGCCTTAGTCAGGCCCTGCATCATGTTGCGTTTTGAATTAGAAAAAGAATATACATTGTGCTCCTCTTCTTTTGGTCGATCAGGTCCAAAATTCCCTTCAGTGCTACGATTACGTATTATTGGAATGCCATAGGCAAATATGTCTTGGCGGAAAAAGGTTGTTATTGCGGTTTTCATCAGACGCACTATATCGCCAAGGGCAACCCTCGGCGCAGGAGCAATTACGGAATTTTCGGAGGTGTCGGAGAGTAACTCTATTTAGCCGGGACCACACGCTAAGAACGATAGGCCTCACGCCCTCGGAATGCGGACTCCCATCATTTCTCTCTTTTTAACCCTCCCCCTTCTCTCTACCCGACTCACGAAGAAAATGAACTGAAATATTATTTGCTGATTGATTTATAAGGCGTCTGAATTTTTCAGTTTACGTATGCAACGTTAGAATGCAAATTGAATTGAGAATCGAGTCTTTCAAGATTTCTGAAAATTATATGAAAATATTACAAATATAATAAAAGGAGTATTCTAGAATCTATGGATTAATGCATTCCTAGATCTTTTTTGGATTCTAAATTAATGATATAAAAATTCTGTAAGGTGCAAAACTTTCGTTGACACAGTCAAAAATGTTGGTGTAATAATAAATAAATGCCTTTAATCATTTCCATATTACGAACTTTCTCAATCCATTCACTAAGGGAGATGAAGATGCTGTAAAATTTGATTATTCATGAGAAACCAATCAAATTTAAATTCAGTCAAATAAATGTTGTTTAGATTTCTCTCTTTTCTAACTTTTGGAGAAATATTATAATTTCAATAATATAATTTCAATAATAATGCGAACAGATGTGGATGGATGCCAATAAATCTTAAGTCTAGTATAATAATAAACAAATAAAAGTCGGTCTTGAATGCTGATAAATAAATAAAAGTCAATCTTGAGTGCTAATAAATAAATAAAAAATAAAACCCACCCAAATTAATAAATGGTTTTAAAAAATCAACCGAAAATAAATTGTAAAGATTTTGGTAAAGTTGAAAATGTAGTGAAATATAATATCAAATCGATCAATTTGTTAAAAGATGGTCATTCTCATTATAATTTCCTAGATCCTTCCCAAAAAACATATAAATCCACCACTTCTGCAGAAGCAGAACAGAATATCACATTTCATAATTTAAATTAGAATCATTAGTAGAGTCGATTTATGTATTCTTCAGTCATGTGAGACACGCAACAATTTCATTTAGTTGAATACTTGCGCTTATACTGTGCTGTTTCGTAAATTCGCTGTGTTATAGGGTATTTGTTGTCTCAATGGGTTTCAAAACTATTTATGTTTCTCATTTCATGCGCTATCCAAGCATAAATGGGTTCCCTTCAATACTTCCAAATTTAAAACATTTTTTTTTAATATCTTACAAGGAATTAAAGCAGAAATGTTTCCTTTACGCAAATGTATCCAAATGATACGATTACAGCAAAAGAATAATAATTTCATATTTAGGAAAGACATGAATGGGTAGCTTTAGTTTAGAAATTCCTTGGTTCCTAACAAATCCGATGTCCCACGGTGTCTTTTACTTCCTTGTCACAAGTGAACTGTTCATCTTGCAAAGATCGATGATATGGCAATTGCATGAAAAGATATAGAGGCTATAAATTGCCTATTTAAGGACTTTTCAGCGAAATTTTGTTAGATTATCGAGAATATTCTTGATTTCAAGCGTCTTAAACACATAAAGGATCGCTCACGACTTTTCTCGTATTTCACGTCCCATCTGTTGTGAACTGCACACGAGTTTTCTCGTTTTTCGCTTTCATTCTATTACGGGTGGATGTTTAGAACGTACAAGTTTGCTCCAAAACGTGAAGTCCCAGGCCTTCGTCTTACAGATTTCTTTGCGGTTCTTAATATGTTAACACTGTCTTAATGCAAATGATTCCTTTTATAGTTTTCATTGCCCGTCTTTTTGCTGTTCTTAGCAATGTATTGCAGTGTTTCGACCTTTTCTACCCAATTTATTATATCCCATCCTTTGGAAAAATTATATATTTGTATTAAATGGGTAAGTATCGAAGATAAGATGCGAGTGTAGAGTTGCAACCTTTCATATGAAATGTTGAAAAATTAATTAACCTGGTGTGCTCCGTAAAAATAAGAGGATTTAGTACAAACCAATGCATTCTATCTTTGAAACCCAAAGAGGCATTATTAATGCATAGATACTTAGAGTTAGTTTCATTTATAACAGGAGCGAGTAAAAGAAAGAAAGACTGACTGAATAAATTGGACAAAGCAAATAATAAATGTTTTATTTGGAATTTGGTCAATAAATAAAAGGAGGATACATATTTTCTTTGCATTTTATATAAAAAAAAGGCAATTAATATGCAAAGGGATGCTTTTATTTCAAAATGCACTTTGCAGTAAAACAATCCCTTCCTATCCTCAAACTGGGGGGGGGATTCTGTTAAAACGCCACATTATCGAGATCTAATGGTCATAAAAACTGGTAATTATTATGGATTTAACTATTTTCTGGAGAAGCTGTGTGGGAATGAATAATATAGTGGTTGCAGGCTTTAACAAAGTGACAATGCCCTGCGTTGATTGCTATAATCACATGTATTAAGGATTTTTAATTCAAGACAAATAATAATTCTGTTTCTAATAATCTGAAGTTTATCTGTCGAGTTCTACAATTTATATTTAATAGTATTCTTTCTTAGGGGTTTTTTATTCATAACAAAATTAGCCTAAGTTTCATAGTATTATGAAAGAAACCAAGTAGGTAATTTGGAAGAGTTCCCGCTCACGGAATGAAACCAAAATCTAATACAAATCTGGCGTCCAAATCCAAAAAATTTCTCATTTATATGTCATTTTTTTTTAATTATCAAAGTCATAAACATATAAATATAAGCCAAACTCATTCACGGATTTGATTCAAATCTAAAGGTTATGTAGATCTACCATATTGGTAATAATCGTAAATTAAGTTTCAATTCTTTGGTGTGTGTGTGTGTGTTTTACATTTTTGAGTTATCTTGTCCACACCTAATAGAATGAGTAAACGTGCACAGTTTTGTACAAAACTGAACAGAATAGTCCAATTTTGTGGAAAAGATCACGTACCAAATTTTATTTGTCTAGCACTTTACTCTTTTGAGTTATAATATTCATAGACATACAGACAGACACGATCTCAAAACTTGGGGAGGTCTGAAATGAGAAGATTCATCAAAATCTCATTGTTCGATGTTCTTCTTGACATTTATAATTTTTTTTGTTGCTGCTGCCGTTCATATACGTGAAAGTAAAGAGAATGAGCCATCTGATCTTATCATTTTCGTCTCCCGGTGGAAATTTAGCAAGAGGGGAATGTGCTAAAGGGTGTTTTTTCAGCCGCCTTAACAATGCGCGATGTCACTCCCTCCTCTTCCATTAATAGCTGTGGTGGTGTGAGGTCTTAATGAATACATTCCTCGGGCGAGCGATCACCCCGTCATTACCTCCTCGGTGGTCCCCACACGGAACTCTTTTGCTGTCGCCTTGCAAGAATTCAATCATCTCCAGAAAGGAGTCCGGGCGAAAGGTCGAGCACAGGTGGAAATCAAATCTTTTTCCCCCCCTCTGATGCTGATTTGCGTGCGTACAAAAACTTAATTGGGAAGGTGGACAAGACGGGGTTGGAGTAAAAATGCTGATAAAAAAACACGCGCAGGGTTTTCCGAGACTTTTCAATGGTAGCGTGGTTGAATCAACCATTAGAGTCTTATGCAAATTTGCGGCTTAGCCAGACTTCTAAAATTCAATGAATTTTTCTAAGTAGACTTTATAAGTCTTTTATTTAATTTACCTTACTTTATGCTCATTAAAATAAAATATTGTAGCTGATATCTTGATATCTTTACTCATATTCTGATGTGCAAGAGTATTCAAACTTTAAACATTTGTGTATTCTCTATGCCAATGTGATATTAAATATTTTCAAAATTTAATAATCTTTCAATTAATTATTGATATTATAATTTTGTTTCATTCGATATCAATGGTCTTACTTATTTATGTTTTTGAAATAAAATTGATTTTAAGATTTCATAACGTTTATAAATTAAAAATTGAAAAGTATAGAATTATTAAAATGTAAAAATTTCCCCATTTTAATAGACTAATAAAAGCGTTTTTTAAGTTGCTTTGATTAATTTATTCTTTACATTTTCCTCATAGGCTCTTTTATTGAGTTTATACTGTTATAAATGTTATAGCTGTTCAAATTTCACTTTGTGAATAAATTGATAAATTTTTTACATTACTTATTGTCAGGAATTTCACTTCACCCCTTAGAAAATAATTTGTTAATTCTTTTTTTGTTATATATCCCATATAGACCCAAATAGATAAAAAGGTAATAAAAAAATCGACCAAGAAAAATTATTTATAACAATGTGTTAAAACATATTGTAAAATTAAATTTATTTATTGGGATTTAAGGCTTAAACTATTTCCAAATTACAATATATGTATCAAATAAAAGAAATAGTAATTCCATATTTAAAATATTCAATTTAAAAATATTTGTTGAAACATGACAGTAATCACCGTTTCAGGTCGTTATAGATATTAATGCTTTATGTCATTACAGATATTAATCTTTTATAGATCACGCTCACTTTTACAAAACTCTATTATTTTTATTTATATTTTGAAAATATTCTGTTTTCAAAAGGCATCTGCTGGGTTCCTAAAATACCATTGTTTGGGGTGTGAACATATTTAAAAAGATAGCCACATGCGTCTTACATCTCCATATATGCAAATAGGGGCGTTTAAAAAATCAAGCAGTATAAATAAAAGGGAAAAGGTTCATCCGACTTAAGAAGTTAAGTATTTGTTAAAGGTTAAAATTTTGTACGCAGACTATAATCATATTTCCCTCCCTCCAACCTTCAAATTAGAACTAAAATTACTCCAATGCTAGTCTTTAAAGTAGATATTCACTAAGAAATATTACCCTTTTTCTTCTTGTTCCTGTTCTTATTTTTCTCTCTCTTATTTTAATATGATATGTTATAGAAATATTTTAATTATATATCCTGAAAAATTCCAAACTTAAATTTTCCAAATGTGGGTGCGAATCATTTGCCGTATTATTAACAGCTGAAGTGGGAGTTAAAAAAAACAGCGAATCTACCTACTGCCCCCGACCCTTGTCCCACATTGGATACTTTTTCTTTCTTTCTTTCTTTTCTTTTTTGAGACGGAATAAATTGCTAACAGGTAGAGTAATCGGTTGCTTTACAAAGCGGCCCATAACAACAACTTTTCGTCTGTTGTTGTTTCTAAGGGCATTTTCCATAGGCAAGCTCGCTGGAGCATCACCGATTTTAAGCCAAAATGAGCGTCTCTTGTTTTGAAGTAGCGCCAACTAGCGCCAAGAATACGTCTTAGCTACTCCCGCATCACATTCGCTTGCACAGCCCCTTTTTACAGGGAGAGGGGCATATTCATGCTCCTAAAAGACAGGAAACAAAAGAACAACAATGCCCGAACCGAGACTCGAACCCGCGACCCCCAGTCCACTTGGAAGTCGCACTACCCCTATGCCAGGATGCCGGCACTTTGCGTCTTTATCTTATTTTAATTATCTTATATCAATTGAATAAACTGGATTAAAACTAAAATCAAGTAATTCAGGCAATTCAAAATGAATTCGTTATAATTTGTTTTCATTAACGAATGGATTCTGAGAATGATCAAATTAGTTATTTTGAAAACCATTTCAATGCTGCTGTTTGTATAGCGTTGATAATGTAAAGATTTCTTATTTGAAGACAATATTGTTCAATGTTGAGCTTATTTTAAATAATAATGCATGTCCACAAGCAACAAATGACGCAGTTTAGCCTAGATTGGCTCTTGTGCCATTAAACCTCACAAACAAACAAACAAAATAAGCAACAAATCAGTTTATCTAATAAATTCTATATTCTTTTATTGTATTAATTATTTTAAGTTTGTATTTTTTTACAAAAGATTCCTTTTTCAATTAAAGGCATCTAAATTTTTCATTATAATTGTGTATTAAATAAATAAAAGCATTCGACGCCGTTTCGGTTAAATAATTCACTGACTCAAGATTACAGATGGGGAAAAAATCGAAGGAAAAAAGTGTTTTCAAATTAATCCAGCTTTATTTAGTTGTTTAATAAATGTAAAATAAATAAATGTGACATGGGACATTTGTGAAAGCATTTAAGTTACTATTATAATGTTACAGAAACTTATTTTCGAACGGAATGCTTCTTTTCCAAAAGAAGTCTCATGAATTATGCTATATATATATAAATAAGACGATGAAAATTAAATAACGCTTCCGTACAACATTATAAACATTTAAAATTTTGTTACTAAGAATGCATTGCAACAAAACAAATTGAATATATATTTGTTACGGTATCAGAATCGATAGATAATTGATAGATTTTGCACTGCTAAAGTCTCAATTTCATCAGAATCAATTGCAATTTTTAGAAAAATTTAGATTCATTCAGGAAGATCTGAATTTTGCTTTGTGTTTTTCGAATTGCATTCGATATCAATAATATTTAAAATGGGGAATTTCACAAATTTTAAACTTATAATTTTTAACGTCCTATATTTATTAGCCTACGAATGATTACATATTCTTATTTTATATATTTTCTATTTTAAAGACTTTTAATTTAAGATAGTTTATTATAATTAGCATAAGACCTTGAAATCCGTTTTTTTTAAATTCTCTATCAAGTGATACCACTTGTATGAATTCTAAATTTAAATATGTTGATCAGTAAATGGAAAACTAAGCTCTGAAAACGTAGAAATAGGTTACAGTTATAAAGAATACAACAGTGTAAGAAAGTTAGAATAGTGAATGCAGATTAAAAAGTAGACGTAGCTGAAAAATCAATTTCAAAATTTCCTCTCTACAAAAATGAAAAAACTATATTCAATAAAAATATATCACAAGATCAACATCACTAACAAATCTATTTGATTATTACTATAAGTGAAGATATTTGATGCCTATTCTGTGAAAAAAAAATGCTTCGTATAAAGCACCCTAAATGTGAAATATAAGGAACTCCTTTATTTATTTATTTATTGAAAAATCAATTTTCTTTTCGAGTTTATGTAGCTCTATATAAGAACACTGCATGCGATTTTTAATGGAGGGGGACATAGGCTATAATACCAAACATTCTCGACACCAAAAATATTCTTTAAACAACTATCTATAATGAACTTTTCAAACAACTGTTTATTTTTGAATTCTGAATAATACTGATATCTTTTGAAGAACAATATCGGAAACATGTTATAATGTCATAAAATTAAAAAATGTATATTACATGGTTTTAATTTTTGACTGTATCAGTTTTTTGTAGCCAATCACAATTGCAATTTTTTTAAATTAAATTCCAATTCTAACTTGTAATAAATAAAGAACTTCAAATTTGTTTACTTGACTGTATTATGCATTGAATGTTTTTAGTAGAATTATTCTATATAAATTAACTAAAAGACTAAAAAAAATCATGATGGTTTTTTTCACGTGAGTGTCATATCATAGATGAATAACAAAATAATAAAGAGTATATTCAATTTTTTTTAAAAAAAATCCTACCTTCCAAAACGAATTTGTTGGTAGGTAATAGTTGCGCGGAAGTCGGCACAGACAGAATAAATCTGCAGAAATTTTCATACTCGTCATATCTTAGAAATTTTAAACAACCATTAAAATATAAAACAAAATGTACTATAATAAGTGAAAATTTAGAAATTATGAAATCTACAATTCTAACAGAATTTTGAAAAGATAAAACACATGGAAAACTTTATCTTGTCAAAAGGCAGTAAAAAAGTAAAATGCATACTGTCAAACATAATATAATGCCAGTTTTACACTTGGCCAGTAGGCAACGCTTGTGCAGAAAGGGTTTATGGTCGCCACATCATGAGTTAGATTCAAGCATTCCATGCTTGGCTATAAATTGCAATAGTGGCGGTAATGATTTTTTCTTTTCACAGCTTATCATAATACAGGTTATCGTATGCAGCTTATCGTGTTATTGTATTGCACGTATCTATTTACGCAAAGAAATATGGTAAAATAAAAAAAAAGGTCAACATACATAAATTTGGAAAAATATAGAAAAGATATGGCAAATAGAATGAAAACACACATACAGCCTTGCATCAGAAAGAATAAAAAGCAAAAAATTTCGGAATTAATCTATGATAAGTGATTAATATTTTCATATCATAAAAACCATCAAATTCTACATACGAATGCCCAATAAAGAAAAAAAATGCAATACAGCGGCATGCTGTTGTCCAAGCGACCGACCGTACAGCATTTTTTTAGTCTTTCAACGTATGAGCTGCTTAGCATGCTTATAACTGTCTGCGTGTAAATAAGACATAAAATATTAGTAATAAAAGTATTATGTAAAATATAAGTAAATATAAAATAAAACATACCATTAGAGTGAGGAATAGGACAATGTTGTTGCTGTTACTTATGGCCTTTTACAACCCGATGACGAACTGTCAGTGATTCAAGCCGAGTGTGCAGTAGCTTCTGAGGACAAAGCCCCTGACTTATATCTCATATGAAGATGACATACACATGACACTTAACACGAAGTCACGCCTCCGTTTTTAGGCTTCATACGGCTCCTTTCCGGTTTTGTATAGATGTAGGTAAATTTTATTAAAAACAAAACAAAACAAAAATTACACAGCAATCAATTTGAAAGAAACAAAACAAATGACAAAATACAAAAACATAAAACATAACAATAAATGATAAAAATAGAATGTAGAAAATCTGGAGAACAACAAAAATGGATGAATGAATGTGATAATGTACAATATGAATAAAAAATTAGTTGAGGTGTTAAAATGTTTATTATGAATAAAATGCAAGGTGTATTAAATGATACCCAGAAAAATTGATGTTAATCTAACTGTATTAGTTCTTTATGATCAATTAGGTATCTAATCATGTTTATGATTCTTTCTTTGGAAGATTTATTATCAAGGACTCTTTTATACCAAAGACTTCATACCAAAGGTTTTTCGGAGGTGCCACGTAAAAAGGTAGTATGTCGCGAAGTGGATGGAATCGCCCACTTCTCTACAAGAGCGTTTGCATAAACCCTTTTTACAGGAGGGGTGGGGTGGGGAGGGGGCTCTTTCACATATCTCACATAGAGAATATAAGGTAGTACTTCTGCTCAAGACTTTAATCCGGAACTCCCAAATCAGGCGGAAGATGCACTACTCCTAGGCCAGGTCGCCGACAAGAATAGGATAATAACATAGGTGAAAGAAAATTTTAAATATTATTAATATTATTAAAAAAAGTAAATATTAAAGGCAAAAATATTTCCAATATATTTTGTGCAGTTTTCTTAATCCTAGTTTTTATTATCAGTCCCAATTTATCTTATTAAAAATACTTAGAAAGTTCAAAAAGGTCTTTACAAACTTTTTGAGTAAGTCGGCATACAGAAACTAATTATTTTAATAATAAAACAAAAGTTCACATACGTAAAGCGTGTCTAATGCAAGAATATATTGGCCATTAAACTTATTAAATTAAAATGAAACACCAAATAAAATGCAAAGCAATGGGTAGTAAATAATTATGTTGAAATATAAATGTTCAACACGCCACAATTGCAACTGTACGAATACAAAAAATTAATTACAAGACACACGCTGTATGATAAATACCATGACAAAAGGAATGTAATATCAAAAATAAACTTTTGAAATATCTGAAATTAGTGTTCAGAAGACCATTCACAGTTGTGCACGTTCCGCATGTTATTATTCATGTAGTTGCCACAAATTTAATATGCATGTCTTTCAAATATAGTCAGCAAGCAAGGCAGCATTTTTCAGACATTAGAAGTGTAAGACGCATTTTATCAAAGCCTTTATCGAATTTACAGATTACAATATTTTCTCTTTATATACTTTATAAAACTAAAAAGAGAGAAAATTTTGTTAATAAAATGCATTTTAACAAACATACTTTCTCGAATCTGTACATTTCAGTTATTTGGAACACAGATACAATTAACTCGACTTATTTGCTAACATTCTTCTGTTTCTTCTTAATTTTTTAAGCACAATTAGAAGAAAAAAATATCTTTTCTCGAGGCTTTTAAAGTTTATTTTAAAAAGATAAAAAAACACACACAATTAATTTGAATTAATATTTTCTTTACATTATTGTTATTCATAAACAATGTTTCAGTAGAAAAAAAACACGAAATAACAACAGAATTACATTGTTTCAAGTTGAATGTCTTTATTGTACTATTACTTTATTGTATTCAAAACATCATGATTCAAAATTTTTATACATTTAGAATGTAATTTTATGATTCAGCAATCAGTTTTAATGTTTTTATGGTATTTATTTTTTAAGCTTACAGGATTATTAAAAATATATAACTAAAAATGAATTATAAAAAAGATCAAATAAAACACACAAATACTTATCTTTCTTTTTGTTCTTGCTCAATTCATGCGTTTTCCCTCTCAGAATCGCCTTATTAATGTCACTTATTCCATATTTCTAAATTCAAAAACCCAGCTTTTAGTTGTTTTCTTAAACTTTCGAACATGATTGATTGAAAAGAAAATAATTTAACAATTACGGATTCGAAGAATAAACGAGCTGAATTCCAGGCAAAGCTTTTTTAAAGCGAAGAATATTTTACCGCAAACGATTTTGGAATTATAACATAAACCATATGTTACCACATAGTTTTCAATTTAATTAAATCATTTTTAAAGTTTAATCATCTTTAAAAATATTATTTTTTTTGTAGATTTTATCTGAATTAATAAAAAGTAAGAAATTCTTTTTTAAAGTATTGCTTTTTTTATTTGATATTCTCAACAAATAGGAAAATAATATAGTCAAAAAGAATTGTTTAAGATAGAAATATCTTCATATTTTTTATTAATAAAACTTCTCAATTCACTAGGTCGAAAATTCCGTTGAAGCTTTCTAAATATTCAATATTTATTAGGAAAATTTGAAATAGTTAAAATATAACAAATATTACAGTTACAATACCTTAAATTAACTTTAATTCCATGGATAAAATGCGTATATTATATAAGAACTATCTAATAGAAAATGAGATTATATTTAATGTTGGTATTCGCATACAGTATAAATAAATTAAATTATTATTTAATTATTTTATATGAATATAATTTTATATAAAATATTATAATATACAAAATTCTCTTATCCCCAGCAATCTCATTATTTTTAATTAAAAGTACATCATTTGTTACAAACGATTTTAAGCCTCAGAATTTATTGTGAAAAAATACAGACTTTATCAAAAAAATTTAATTATCTAAAAACTAGTTTTTTTACATAGCTTATTAACCTTTTTAAAAGAATTTTCAACATTTAATTAATTAATGCGAATGAAAAAATATTTTGAAATATGTATACCTTTTATAGAAATACAGAAAAAATAGTCGCTTCTATGCATGAAAACGATTTTTAATTAGTAAAAATGTATAACTTACTGAATTTTTTGAGAAATTTTCTATAAAATATTCTTTATGCTTTAAGCTTAACTTTTTTTTAAAAAAATTAGGTACTTACATATTAGACCGTCGATCTTTATCACCAAATTTGAAGCCATCACCAATAAGTAGCTAAACCGCCAATAATGGCAAAAAAAACAACATCATTATTTTAAAAATGGTTCAAACCTTAACTGTCGCCCGCCATTTTGTTGGTTTGATGGTGTCGACGGTTTATCGCCAAATTTGAATCCATCGCCAATGAGTTACTAAACCGTTGGCGTCGACTTCTAATACGAAAGTACCAAAATTTATTCAAAGGTTTAGATTTCTATAGTTTAAACTATTTAAAACTTTCTTTTTCCAACATAGAATAATAATTTCTTGCAAATTGATTTTATTGAATAAATTTTACAACGAAATCGTTTCCTGCTCGAAAACAATTAATACATCAATTTTGTCCTGTTTGAAATCTTAAACCAACTAAAATTCGTTCTTTTTGCACAAAACTATAAAAGATTTATTTGAAATATAGCTCTTTAATAATTGTGTTAAGTAAGATAATAGCTAGCATAGTTTCCTGATCATTCCATGGAAAATAAGAATTGGTAAGCGTGTATTACTCAAAATTTAGTTGCAATTACACTTATGTTGCCATGACATAATATTAAGTGTTAATGGTATTACATAATAAAGGACCTGCAACTGCAAAGTATTTAATGGCAATCAAAACTGAATTAATGCTATACTCGTATAATGGTAAGATGAGCAGGGGCAGGTTTTGGAAACATAATCCAAAGATGCAAAGTGGTTTTGAGGCTTCCTGATATACTTAATGTCATTAATTCCCTGTTAAATTAACATTCTGAAGCTCGTCGAATAGTTTTGAATTCTTTCCACCAAGAGTTTCAGGTACGAAATTAAAGCCTATATAGTATAAGCGGAAAAACACACTATTAAGCAATAGTCTATCTCATTGAGCTTAAATTAGAAAATAAAAATAAAATTTTAAAAAAACATCTCTCTCTCTC
>JAOUZG010006261.1:2951279-2961287 GCA_026289955.1 Argiope argentata
ATTTTTAATCTCTAATAAAATACTTTTTATTCATACACTCAAATTCAAATACATTTTTTAAAACTTGTCTTGGATGATACTTGATGTTAATACAAGTTTTTCAAATATTAATTCATTAATTTGGTTATTATTTTTATTAAATAACTAAAATTTAACTTCCCGCCAAAAAATCTTCATTTCCCCACCGCCAAATAAGTCACGAATTCGGTTTGTTTTACCCCACGCTAATCAGGTTAGGATTAATATTCTTTCGACTGATTATTTCAAACGATTCTGTTTATTTTCTTAGTGTTGGACGCATTTAAAACTAAACATTGTTATTTAATAGATTTTTTGGACACATTTCGTACTTTTGAATTAAAATAAAACAGAATAAAAGAAAACAAAAATCTCTAATCTGTATTGCATTATTCCATTTGGCGTAGAAAATTCATGCATTTGCATTGCCCAATTGGTGCTGAAAATTCAGCATGCGCAGTGGGTTTTAATTCATTTTCACCTGATATGGATTTGCTTTGACCAGACATAATTTTTCGATAAGTTATTTTTATTAATTATCAATTTTTAATCAAAATATCTAAAATAAAAATTTTCTTTGTTGACCCAAGTAGGAATTGACTTAATTTTTAAAAATATTATTTGTTTAAATAATTATTAAATAACTGAGCCTTCAAAAAATCATTATGTTTACAAAGTATCTCATAATGAGTTTTTTCGATAAATTATACAATTTTTCTGTTAAAACATTTATTATATTTCAGAAAAGTCAGAAAATTAACATCCAACCAATTGTTCTGTAACTGAATTCTGCTTTGTTTTTAGATCATTTACGTTTAATGTCAATTTAAGGAACTCACAAAAGATTCAAGTGAAAATCGCCTCTTTTTACAGAAATAAGGGCCGAATTTTTTGAGAAAATAAGGACCGAAAACAGAAAGAAAAATAAAATGCTTTAGAACCTTCCTCGGCAATCGGTGTGGTCATCCAAGAAGCCGGTCACTTAAAGGTGTGACTGTAACAGAGGAGGTAAGTTTCCCTCCTCTGTTATTAAGGCTTCCGCAAAGGAAAATAGGATGCTTCTCTGGCAGGAAGAAAATTAATTGACCGGACAGAGCTCGCAAAAGATTCATAGAAGGGTTGCCACTTTATCGGAACAAAAAGACGGGTTCTTTTTCATGGATTTTGCAAAAGATATCTATTTTGAAAAACAACATGAATACCTATTGAGTACATGGAATATATATATGTTATTAGGGACTTGCATGCATTTTGCTCATTTTTTCTTCATTTTAAAAAGGCGTTTATTGAGAAAAATTGATACAATATATATCAATCAAAATATTTTTCATCCTTTTCTTCATTTGTTTCCCCTTTTACGTCCAATAAGTCTTGTGATTGAACGTCTTCGAACTTATTTGCCCCCCTCCCAGGTCATTTTTCGTCATTGACATCGAATCGTTGAAACCAAAACCGACTATTGGCATGTGACGGAACAACATCAAGATAAGTTTCTAAAAGTGTCTGATGGGCTTTGTTAGCAGAATTCTTCAAATCAACTAAAAAAAGCAATGAATGTCGAAAATACAATTTGGAGCGTTCCAAGATTTGTATTCTTATGCACTGAATAACTCAATATTAGTAAATGGAGAAATTTCAAAAATGTAACTACAGAGTAATAGTAAATTTTCAAAACTCGAAACTATTTTCGTTTATATAGATATTTTACATGTTTAACATTAGATGTCACTCTTCCCAATTTCACGTAACTCATCAAAGTGATTACATGTAATCACTTTGAATTTTTATTGGATTCTAATTTCTTGTAAAGATAGAAACGAACTTTGATAGAACGGTAGAATGTGTGTGTGCGCGCGCGCGTGTAATGATAGTTTAAACTCTAATTTGAATTGTAATTATTTTCCATAGTTTTGTCTTAATTCGGCCCATAATAACTTCATTTTAAAGTATTCTCTTATTTCTTGATCCATTCCACTTTTTCTATATCATAAATCAAATGAAGTATTAAAGATAATGCTTCACTGATGCCTCCACGTGCCGAGTGAATATACTCTTTTAAAGGATTCTTGCATTTCTCTTATCTAAAGTTCAACACGTATAAGAATTCCTCTTGAAAAGCTACACGTATTTGATTTATGAGAATATAATAGCATATAAGACCTGCTTAAATTATTTCAACCCTTTTTAGGCCTTGTAAAAGCTCCTTTGCGTTTGCTGCGCTTCGTGTCTCTGTAGATGGAATAAAAACGAAACATAGATTTTCACCATGATCTTTGTCTATGATTCTGCAATCTGCTTTCAATTAAAATTAATATGGATAAAATTACATATATGTGTATATAACTTAAGTTTGATAAGTTAATTAACGTGTAACTTTGATAAGTTATATTAAAATGGTAACTAAATTTACTCTCTTCAACATATCTGATGTTTCGAGGGATTTATTAATTGGGGCTCAAAGCGAACGTTTATTGAATTCAAATGGAAGAAATTGTATTAAGCTTCAACTAAGCATTATGAACTTGGCTTTAAAGATTTCCTCAGCTAAATACTTCTCAAGTTAAAATTCTGATAGAAAGAACCTTATACCTAGTTTTTAATTGAGTTAAATGAAAAATAAAGCCTTATTTCCAATATCGTGCCATCTCATCTAAAATTTCAATTGAAAGTGCATGAAATTCTACATAATAAATTAATTCACTCTTTTAATCATCAATATTAGGAACTCCTGCAAATTTTTGTCCAGTGTAATGGGTCGGATATGATTTCTTCTCGCTTCTAATCGTGATATCGATGCCAGACCGTGTCGAAAGCCCTTCTCGATCGCGCCGGACGACACCCAAAGCGTTAATTTTGAAGCAGGTGCTCGAAGCAGCTGCCGTGAAAGCCGACTTCGTGGCTTATTCCAGAATGACGCATCGGTTTGTTCGTACACTACAAGTATGTATTACATAAATATAATTTCTGCAGCCAAAGTGTTTAACTACTCTCTTGAACACAATCATTCATAATGGAATCAACGTCAAAGTGCATGTTTTAAGATAATGCCGTCTTCTTCAAGAAAAATTTACACGTTTTCTAAATCGTTCTAAATTCATTTATTCCATTGTTAGCTATATTTACCATCAAACGATAAGGTAAAATTAATTTTTAATTTGATTGAATTTCTTGTCCATGTTTTTATGTCCGTGACTTCCACAATAAAATGTTTTCAATCACTTCACCTTTACGATTATGCGTCGTATGGGCTTCGAATTTATTACTCCTCAAACTTATAGAATTAAATTTTAACGTACAATTGGTCCATAATTAATTCGGTACAAATAAGTATGCATAATCTACAAACGCTTCAGCTATAAAATGGATTTTTAATTAAATCATTAAAGTAGAGCATTTCTTAAACAGAAACTGTTATCGAATTAGGCAATAATAAAAAAACAGCAAGGGGTTTGAGCATTAAAGTGTGACAGTCCTCAAAGTCGTATATTAATAGCTTACACTCCTACATTTCTTATTGTTCTATTTTTGATGGAATCGAGTCCCATAACATTATGTTCCAAAAAATGGAAGGAAAAAAAACATAAGCTTTATGGATAATTTATTACAAGCTGCACATTGCCGCGATTGATAAGGGGATTTAACTTTTCAAATCCTCATGCAAACAGCCCAGCTAATAAATGAAGTATCTCTTACTTATCTTTCAACAATGAGAAAACTCACAGTTAAATATTTTATAGATTTGAGTGAAATGCAAACACTCCATTGCAAATTTCATTTGTTGTCTCAAATTATGCAACAAAACAGTTTTTTTACAGTCAAGGAAAATTTCTAGGAAACATGTATTGGTATCACTAAAATAATAATTGAATGATGCAACATTTACTTTGGGGCAATAATATTTCTGAAAGATATAATAGAAATTTCCAACATTTTGCTTGATTTCTAATCAATTAAAACTTCAAAATGATTACTCCGAAATCAGCATTCCCATTCTCCAGTGTACCTGTAGCAAATTTTATAGCTCGATCAAACAGTTTATCCTGTTGAAAGCCAACACACACACACTTACTTCATTAGTATTAGAGGTTAACTGTCTGTTGTATTAATGAACTACTATTGGTTCAATATTATACGTAACGACTAGCTGTTAACATTTTCGGTACGTTCTCAACAATGAATTCAAAATGCAGTAAAAGCTTTGTCTATACGCATTTCAAAGAGCTGACATAAACCCATTCAAAAGTATTACTTTTCTGTCGTAGTAGTTATTTCAGGTTTATAAGTGTGGAATTGTGTAATCGATTTTTTAAATACCTTTTTGATTATATACTCTAAAATTACATATAATTGTGTTCTTTAAATGATAATATATATTTTTATGTTTTAATTTTCAACGAATATATTAATTTAATAACATTTTGATCCATAAGGTTGGAGCCACATAAATATGAATTTGAGAAAAACAAGTAATATAAAAGATATTTAAAGTCAATTCCTACTTAGGTCAACAATTTATTTATTTATTTTAGCTACTTTTTAATAAATAATTACTGTTAATATAAGTATATATAGGCTTATGATAGAATCACAATATTTAATGGCAAAATAGAAGGCAAATTTCCTAACAAGTTTTCATTCTAATTCTAGAATTTCCTTCTCGACGCGTTGCTCAATCTTAAGGTTAGGTAGGTAGAAGGGATCAACAATTAATTATAAAGATTTCAAGAAGAGAAATCGGAATTGAATCTAGAGCTTAAATTTTCTCCAATTTTACTTTTTTAAGAAAAATTCTTCATTCTAACCAATTAATCACAATTGCTAACTCATTCTCGAAAATCATTTTATCCTGTATATACTTAAACGTATACTTAAGCAATAAATTATCAAAAATTTATCAAAAGTTTATTGAATATGCAAGATTTGAAGTCTCATTCTTCACCTTCAGATGAAAAAACTGAAACCCTCGCATTTTACCGATCGAGCTACTGCCTGTTGATTTCCATTTTCATTGCAAACTGCTAAAACACTATTTAATGCATTAAAAATTAGTTAAATTTAATTAAGGCATTAATATTTCAAAGAACTGTATTAACATCACGTGCCATCCTCTACAAGTTTAAAACAACGTATCTGAACTCGAGTGATGAATAAAAAGTATTTTATTAACTATTGAAAATTTAAACAAGATATATATAGGGAGAATGTGAACTAATAATGGGAATTGAAAGAAAAAAAAACTGTTTACAAGATTCCATGTTATTCTTAATAAAGATGTATTAATTAAAAGGGATTAAAATTTTTAAAAGATCATATTTCAATTCAATAATAAAAGCGTGTTCTTAAAAATTGTTTAGATTCTTCATTGTAGTGAAATTTATAGTTATTGCCACGAGTTTCTCTGTATCCATTTTTCTAGCATTAGATACCTTCCGTTATCAGAGAGAAAGTAACTCGACATCACAGCATTACTGCATTCAGCTGGAAAGCGAGAATCGATTACCATTCTGAAAGATTTCTATCCCAGCTCCTGAGATCCACTTGCCCCCAATAGCACTTCTTGTAAAATATATAAAAAATAGCTTTCCAAAAACATTTTTAGGGACTAAGTTCCGCCCTAACAAGATAAAACAAGTATTAAAAAATTGAGATCAAACATAATTCTAAACTATTAATTTTTAAAAAAATAAAACATTCTACATAAGTTGTCAGAAAAGTACCAATAATAATAAAAAAATTAGAAAAAGATTTACAATCAGATACCAAATAAAAATTGAACTCTATAATCATGAATAAACTATTATTTGTTAAGAAAGAGAGAAATATGTGATAGGTATCTCGAATATCTAAGAAAAACTTTTTGTTAAAATCCCATATTTTGATCATCGTTGTAACACCACCAAATAAATAAATTTTTCTTTACATTATTATGATAAAATATACAATTAAAGATAAATTAAAATGCTTATTCCAACGCAGTATTGCAACATAGGACCATAGCGATCAAGTGGGTCAGAAATTCCAATGTAAGTAGCCAGGTTCTCGTTGCCCCGGTTACAATGTTGTTTAAGTTTTGTTTAGTTATGTTAACGTCGCTTTTTAAAGCACCACTAGAGTTATTTTGGTAAGTACTTTGTAATTTTTAACCACGGTCAGATGACGAGAGAGAAACCTGAGCTGCTCCCGCCTCTCCATACTACATCATACCAGCGGGTGGGCGTTTCACCCGGACGGATTTAACGACCGGACCAGCCTACACGACGATTCTTCGTTGGAATCAGGTCTCGAATCTGAAACTCCCCAGTTCCGAAGCCGATCCCTTACCACCACACCACCGCGGTCTCACTAATATTTCGGGAATGCGATTCAATAGTGCACTCCTTTAACGGCACATATTTTCTTTTGAAGAAGTTGTATCGTAGTTGAAGTTGAAGAATCGTATCTAATGATAGTTCTTAGAGTTTAATTAAATTTTCTGCCTCTATTATACATGAACATGGCCATCCAGATTTCCCGAATGTTTATTCGTGGTGGATGAAGAAGCTCTTTGAAGTTTTCCACAAAATTTGCAAATTTATACATTTGGAGCATTTTTAGAAAAGAGATAAATTCAAAATTGCAATAAATATAGATGCATAAGCAAATCCAAAGTTCTTCTGGTTTTGTAGATATGAGATGATTGAAAATCTGTAAAAAATATTAAAGGAGGTAATATTGTACAATCATTATCTTAAGAATGGAAAGTCACAGTTTACAGAATAAACATTTTATTAATATTATAGAACGAGAACATTCCAATGCGATATCAAATACAAGTAGCGAAAACTAATAACAAGAAACTGATATTGCCACACAGTATCAATTAACACAGAAATAATAACTTTAAACATAAATGTGAACCTTACACACGGCCCCGCTTGATAAAAATTTAGACAGTCACAAATTTGAAACTGAGGAGTTTAAAACATTTCATTGTTTAATGAGTTATTGTCGAAGTAGAACTAAATTGGCGCGATGAGAGTCCAGTTCAATAAGAAGCATCTAGGAGGTCATCTGCTGGATCTTCTATTTCTGCAGCGGATTCATTCTCTTCCTCAAAGCTGTCATCTGCTTTGTTGATTGATGTATCTCGTTTGCAATAAAAACAAAGAAGCTGGACATTGGTAACTTTCAAAACTCCATTACCTGCTGTCGTAGACTTGATTTTGTAACTGCTGTTGCCAGACAGTATCAATGGATGCAGAAATTAAAGAATTAAACATAAATGTGAGCTTTACAATCGACCTCGTTCAATGAGAAATTTAGACAGACACAACTTTTAAAACATCTAGCTCAAAGATTTTTTTAGTTATCCTTGTGAAAGGTATATAGACAGACAGACGGACATTTTCCAAAAATGTGTTATTCGAACTCAAGAAAAATCTAAAACGGAGAGATTCGTCAAATTGACAATTACTATACTTTCTGTATACTATGTGTAGAAGAAAGTAATTTTAAAAAATGGAATAGTTTGAAAAAAGGCAATATACGATAAAAATTTGCAATAACAATGCTAGATTGAATGTTCCTATAAATTTTATGAATAATGAAGATTTCATATAAATTTTACCTTTTGAGGAAATACTGCAATACACTTGAAACAATGAATCAGAAGGAGCAGCGGGAATACAAACAAAATTATAACATTAAATTTAAAGGAGGGGGTGTAAAATAGCAAACATCAAAAAACAACAGTGAAAATAAGAATAATATATATATGATAAAAAATAAGGCAAAAATCTTATAAATAGAATAAATCAAACAAGTTACAAAAAAAAAACTGAAAACACAAATGGAAAATAGAATTTAAATAAAAAGAAAGCGAAAGTAAGAAAAAAAGAAAAAAAAAAAAAACTTAGCCAACCAAACAGCAAGATGTCCAAAAATTTATAAAACTAATACCCGCTTCTTCCTCTTAAGTCTATAATTTGACTTTTTTTTTCTTTTAAAGAAACTTACTTTTTTTTGTTTCTGAGTACGAATCTATAATTTTGAAACAGTAAATGAAATTACAGTATTTTCAAACGTTACATCTCATCTATACTATATCTCTATATAAATGTTTATAAATATATTTCATTTTAAAATTTTAAATGTTTATAAATTATGTGAAAGTGTGTATGTCTTTTATGTAAATCTATAGTTTTCGTTCGTCAATTTTAAATTTCATGCATATTCTTTTCAAGACAATGCGGAAAAGACTCTATATGAAAATTCCTTAGATAATAAAAATATAAATTAACCTCATAAAGAATTATTTTGATGCCATTTTAAAATTAAAAAGTTATTTTTTTAATAATACTATTTTTATTTCAAATTCAAATTTTCTTTACTTAAATTTTTTTTAAAAATTTAATTTGATACACAATTTGCAACAACTTTTTTGTTATGCCGAAATTAAAACTAGGTTAACTGTTCCATTAAGCGTTCCACTAAAATATTTTCGCCAATATTAAAATTAAATTTAAAAAAAAATAATTTTTTGAAAATTAACTCATAAACAGGATTTTTAATTTTGCTTTTATCTCACAGAATATGCATTTTTTAATTTGCTAGTACTATAAAAGTTGCTGCAAACTATTTCCATTAGAGTTTTATCAAATAATTATAATAACAAGATATAAACAAATTATATCTTGTCAAGTTTTATCAAGTAACAAGATGAAAATTTAAATAAACACATTTCATATTAAAGATCTAACAACCAACAAAACGAATCAGATAAATTGATCACCAAAGGTCACTAGTAAAATCCTATGTGTAGAGAGTGATTCACTTATTCCAATACAAACTTCTGGGTGAAAGAGGATTCCCGAAGAAGAATCGGGATCAGATAATAAAGCAATAATCGTAACGAGTCAGGGGGCCCGATGAAGCCTCCGTGCAGGTTAACTGTCATGCAGCAGCTATCCCCCTCTCAGCGATGAAGATCAGAGGTTTTCGCAAATACAGAGTTTGGGGACTGCGTATGAAGGAAGTAGCATTCTGAGGTTACGCCTATAAGATCGTAAGTTGTAACTAATACTCTTTTCAGCTATATTTTCTCAGTTCGTATTTTTTACAAAACTCCCTTTAATACTTTTACTCGTTTATTTAATATTTAAATAATTTTTCTACTTTTGTAATTAATAATTTTTGTAATATCAATAATTTTTAAGTTATAAACTATTTGAGAAATGATAGATAAAGATAAATGATTCTCATTTAAAATTTAAACAACTAATATACACATATATCTAGTAAAAGTTGACTTTAACTTTGATGTATTTATATATAATTAAGAGAGAAAAAATAATAATTCATAAATAATTTATATTTTAAAAAAGTTAAAGTTAAAGAATAATTTTTTTCTTCGAATTTTTTAAAACAAATATTATGAAACATGTGCAAGTCATTTTAGTGAAAATTTTATGGCAATTAAATATATCGTTGTTTTCCATAAAATATGTTTCTGTGTTTAACGATGAATATTTTATCTTCACTGTCTTCATCAATCTTATTGAATTAGTTAACATAGATATTTTATTTAATCGTCAAGTTGCCTTTTCGTGATGTTTAAAAAACTTTCGTATCATTAAAAAAAATATTGGCATTAATTAAAGCTCTTATTTACAAACGATAATAATACTTTTGAACGTTTGCACTAAGTTAAAATAAATGTTTTTCTATGATGCCAGATGTGAATCTAGCATCATTTTGGTTGTGAGCCAGCTAAAATAAAAATTAATTATTTTTATAATTAATCAAAGATAATTCTCTTTTTAAGTTTGCTTCTCGTTCATCAACCTTTTTATAAAAACTAAACAGCTTATATTTTAAAATTCGTTTGGCCCAATATGCAATTTTTGTAAAAAAATTCCAGATTTAAAAATCCCTTTGTGAAAATGATGTTAGCTTTATATAAATGCATACGTAATTATTTGTTTATTTTACTAAGTATATATATATATATAT
>JAOUZG010006261.1:2964287-2984537 GCA_026289955.1 Argiope argentata
TTTTGGCTTATTTCCAAATCAAACATAAAATAATTATTTTCATTCTAACACTGAATGAGTAAACACAGCGTTTGCTGATTAAGTTATGCTTCTTAAGAATAATGCACAATTATCTTTTCTTCGCCTATTTATAAGGAATATTTATAAATAAACTACAGGCTGTAGATAGGCTATAATAACTTCATTGTAAATAAACTCTATTTAAAATTTTATCTTAAATATAAATAGGTACATTTTTATAATTTTTGCTAAAAACGATTCTAAAATATTGACCGATTTCTTGAGATTTGAAATATTTGATATGTATGTAATAACCTTTATTAATAAAGATTTTAGAATTCTGCTAGGAAGGTGGATTTCATTTCTGGGACTTATTGAAAATAGAAATAGTAGAAATAGCAACGATAAATTTCTCGTCTACATTCAATTTAATTACTATAATAAAATTCGAGAATTTTCTCTACAGATTTATGTTATGGAAAAACTAATATTCTGACACATTCGATATGGATATTCATTCATATTTGTGGCTTTCTTTTAGCTATTAAAAATGTTCAGAGAATTTTTTTTTATTTAAAAAATCCAAATAAGTGAAGCATATTTTTAAATTTGAAAATGTAAGGTGTTAACAATAGAGTATTAGTTTTGGGCATAAATTATTGTGATTTTATAAAATTCCTAAATGTATGTTATTTTTAAGTGAAAATTTTCAAAACCTGGCAATATATTAGAAGTCAAGCGTTTTGAAAATCCATACAAAATGAATGCAAAAATAAGTTATAAAACTTTAACTAAAAAATGTACTCATATTTTTAGATTGTGCTAATTAATAAGAATTTTAGACTGAATGAATGAATTATTTTAAGATCTTTGATAAATTTTGGATGATGTGTCTCAAAAAAAGTAATTAAGGAAATATTGATAGCATATAAATTTTTAGTATAATTTGCTAAGACATAATTGAAAGAATTTATACATAAGGCTTCAAATTAATCAATTAAGAATACCACGAATCAATAATATTTGAAATGAAAAATTATAATGTAGAAGTAAAAAATCTAATTTCAGCACGTTGCCTTTTCAGTGTTTAATTTCAATGATTTCTCGCAAATAATATGCTGAGAGCCTTAAGCTTTAACACATTTAGATATTATACACTGATTTTTTTTCTGTTTTATCAATTTCCGGTTTCTTTTTCTATCAGTTTTTGAGGAATTTAATTTGAGGATAGTTTTTAACGCACCAGATCTTTATCAAAACCACCAAAAGTTTCTGTACTATGCAATAAGCTGGTTACCAGTAACCTTTAAAACATATTTACTTTATAAAAATTTATTTTATTATATTTATATTATATTATACTTTAAAACCGTTTCAAACTGTTATGAATGTCTGCTGAGCATCATTGCTTCAAACATTAGATTTATTAATATCACTTTGGGGATTTATTTTCACAGAAGGCGATTAAATTTTTAGCATTGAGAAATTCTTGAATATTATTTTATTTACCATTAAAAGCATTATTTCCTTCTCTATTTTTATTTAATCACTTTTTAATTTTAATTGATTCATTTTGTAAATTATTTTTTCAGCACTTTCTAACTGACGGGTTTTGGAGCAAATAGAATGTCATTTTCCTTAAAGTTCATATTTTCAGTTAAATTATTTCTAGTAATAAATATATATTGCTTGTCCTATTAAGTTATAATTCTCATTTTAGATAGAAAATTTAAGAATTTAATGATCATCTATTAATTTACGTGAAGTAATTTAGTGTTGCCATAATATAAAGCACTTAAATCACTGCTTTAAAGATTCATTACTATTATTATTACTTTAAAAATTCAAATATCTTCCTGCTTCTCTAGTAAAATCATACTGTCTGGAAAACTACAGTTTTTAAAAAAATTCAAAATATTTTGTTCATATAACTGTCTACTTCAAGAATTAAAATCCCAAAACTAGTTTGTAATTCTGATAAATGTTAAATGTCCACTTCTAATTCAAGTAGAGATAAAGATAAATAAATATTATAAAAAGCAATAAACCAACAATCCAAATGCTACTTTTTTAATATACAAGGATATTTCAAAAATGTTGTAACTTTTCATGAATGGTAATTTTACACTGAATAAATTATAACTCAGTAGAGGAGACAATAAATTAATAGCTGTGTTTTTGTTTTTTTTCATTCTTTCTGAACTTTAATTATCATTCTCTTTACAACAATGAATTCCTTTCCCAACAATTTATTTGTTTTCGTGTGCGGAAATACTTCTTGTCCAATGCTTTTAGTGAACAGACATTTTATTGATTCGAAGAAGCAGAGACAAATTTGACAAAAACTGCATTTTGAAAAAAAAAAAGTCTTATGTCTATAATTTACAGTGAAAGATTGAAATTAGAATATGTTGCTATTATCATCCAGCGAATGTTAAATGGCCCCGATTTGAAAGTTGACATTCACCGGAGAAAAATCGTTTGCTAAATTCGATATTTTATGATACAAAATATTTTACTTTCTTTACACATCAATATATTGCAAAATATCAAACCGATTTAATTTTTCTTTTTAAAATTATATATTTGTAGGTTTGAATAATAATTAAATTACTTGTTTAAATGCACAATTAATTTATTATTTTTAAGTTTAGAAAATTACCCATTGTGAATTGGTAAGGTTTCATCATCTCCTAATTTCTAATGACGTTAGTCCTAATCTATATTATATAACGAGATCAAATTGCCATCACTATTTTATATCCATATATTTAAATTATAATAATTAAAAAAATAATGGCCTTCCACTAACAATTCTGTCTTGTTAAGCTGATTTGGTTATTACATCTTTTTATTTACATCGGATTTATTTTATTGAGATTATTTTTTGCGCTAATTCTTCATATTGTATATTGTGATTCATTTAGATTATCAACAAAATATGAAATAGAAATGTCTAGCTGCTTAGGAGAATGTACCGGAATATTTCCAATCGGATTAACTAAATCGCCATTTACTGAAAGATTCGACGCATCACAATCGAACGGAATAAGAGCTCCAGTAACTACATCTCGAAAATACTCCCTGGCTTCTGGCATGCCGCAGGAAGGCTCGGCGATGCCTTTTGATCTTTGCCGCCGCCACTGCTCATTGGTCGAAGGGCACCTCCTGCTCCTCCCTCCCTCGTTCTCATCCCCTCCCCTAAGCGAAGCCGAACCCAGAGATGCAGGATCCGAATCCTGGAAGAAGCCCGAGTGTTTTTCCATCTGCACAAAAAACGCGACAAAAATCTCCGGAATTTTTGGATTTTATCAGCAGTGCGAAAAAAAATTTATCTCACTGGGATTTGGATGAAAAACTTTGGATAGAATGATCAGTGCTCAAACGCAGGTTTTGCTGGTGATTCTTGTTGCCGTATCTTTCCCACAAAATGTCATCGGAACTTGGTGGTGAGTCTTTTCCATTAATTCATTTCAGAAAAATCAATGGCAACTTCTGCATTTCCGCGAAACTTATTTCTCGTGTCCTTTGTACTTGATAGAATTTATGGTTGATGGAAACGAAAATGATGATATGGTTCCAAAAGTGGGATTATTCTTCATTGTTTACTTTTCTTATTTATTAACATGAAATTTTTTAGGAATTATCAAAATTAAAACAATTTTAAAACCGTTTTGAAATTTGTTATACTTGGTATGTGTATCAAAACTACCTTGCAGTGGTTTTTTTTTTATTTTAGTATGACGAACATGAATTTTTTTAAAAAAAATGAAATAAATAATCAAAAAAAGAAGAAAAACAACTAGAAAAAAGATAACAATGAAGGCTAAATTATCGCGCGAAAAGTTGAAAAAGCAAAAATCGTTTTCACTAATTTCTTTGATTTTTAAAGATTCAAATACTCTGTTTTAAACTGTAAAAAAATATTGAAATATTTATTTAAATTTATCAGAATTTTTCTTGATATTCCCATAGAGAATGTTTTAAAAGTATTTTTCATTATTGTATTTATTTTATATTGGAATTTAAAATAAATATAAGAAACCTTTTTATTTTGGTATAAAAAAAGACGATTTTTTCTTCAAGAGTCAATATGGAGAACTTTAAATAGACAGAAAACATGATTACATTTATAACATACTTTATCCGTAAACAATGAAAGATGATGAGCAATGTAGCCTTAAATCTTTCTCCCAATGATTTGTGAGGCTTATAAGACTTTCGATGAATTTTGTTTTGATCTTCAGAATTTTAATTTAAAAAAGTTAATACATTAATAAAAGTATTTTTTTAGAACAATTCATATTTATCTTTTTTTGTCTTCAACATAAACTATTAAATTTCTTGCCTTTGCTATAAATTATAAAAACCAACAAAAATATAAAAATATAATAACTCTTTAAGACAACCCTTGAAAAATGATATCCTTTTTTGAACTACCTGAAGGTAGAAACAAAACTTTTACTCTTCTAAAGCCTCCAAGCATTTTTCCAGTTTGGTCACTCTGACATTCCAATTTGCATAAGGCTTCCTAAGTATACGAGTAATTTTCTTGGAATTTACAAACATGGTAAATAAAAATTACAGAAATGGTAATATTTCCGATTTCTAAAAATTATTAGTACACCCTCTAAATTTTTAATGTTATTCAAGATTAAGTCATCTATTTCATATCTTTAATCCTAAAAATAAATATTTTATAATATATATTAGCATTTTCTAAAATTCTTAATTTCTTATCTAAATTAATTTTTAAATAAAAACTTGCATGTATGGAAAAATAAAACCAAAAAAAAAAGGACAAGGCTCTATTTGAAATATTCTATTACAGGAATAGTCTAAATCTAATATGAAATAACAATAAATGATCGAATAATCTATATTGCAATTTTAGTCGTTTTTGTTATTTTAATTCAAAGTGAACATCAAGAAATCTTTTTAAGAATATTCTATACATTTAATTTTTTTATAATAATGCTTGTTTCTTTTTTCCATTAAAAAATCTCGTGATTAATTCAGAGATAAAAAGTTCATTTAATCATCAAATATATAATCTTCAATATATTTTATGATTATAAATGTTTTTCAAATTAGTTACTTTCTCATTATCTATTTAAATTAATATTTCATTAACATTATAAACATTAAGTGTTCTAAAATTATTTAAATATTTTATAACCAAGAACTATGCAAGATTTTAAATTTCTGCTACATTACGAAGTTAAATATTACAACGTCAAAATACAGGAAAAAGAATTAATTATCAATGGTCTAAAAAGTTATTTCAAAACATTTTACAAAAGCTTTTTTTTACATCTGTAATCGCCTTTGCATATATCCGTTGGAGTAAAATCTAATTAAAATGGAATAAATTAAGTCAATTTAGAATTAAAATTTTTTCCAGTGTGCTCTGATTTTTTTTTTTTTTTTGAACATGATTCAGAAATTCTGAGGGATAGAAAAAAAATGATGCTAAATAATATAAATACAATTTGTATTATAAGAATCTAAACGAGTATTTGAATTTGAATGTAAACAGTGTGGGACATAGCTTCAAATGCTGTTATCCTCTGTTGTGGAATAAACTGATTGTCATTTCAAAAGCTACAACGCGAGAAAAGAAAGAAAATTATGAAAGATATGATACAAAGATTATATATAAAAAAAATCTTCTTGAAAATTTTGCACCTCCGCTGAATATCGAAAGCATTTTTTTTAAACTCCCAAATTTATTATAAAATAGGAAACAAATATATAGAATTAATTTTCAACTCTTTTGCATATTTTTTAATTTGCTCTCTTTTCTTCTTATTTTTATTTATACATGAAGATGAAACTTTGTACCTTTAAAAATATCAAGTTACGTAATTTTGAGGATATTTTTTTCACTACCTTATATTTGAAGAACTTGTTATCCAAATTATATCGATTTATCTACTAATACAATAAAAAAATGGAAATCTACATTCCCATTTTTGAATTTTCCATCTACATTTACATTCAAATTTTTGAAATCATTCTACATTTAGATTTTCCATCCAAATTTTTGTTATTCAAATGAAATGTACATTTTCATTTGAATAACCAAAATGTAGCAAGCTACAAGAAGATAATCTTTTATTTTTCAGAAAAAAAAAATACAATTTACCAATAGAATGTCTGTCTATTTGCCCGTTCTATTACATTTGAGCATCATAATTTAAAAACTAAACGAAGCAATTGAATGACATTTAACCTACTATTTTATTACCAGAATCTTAGATCTAAAAATTTTTTTTTATCGCATTCATATAATTGTTTATTTACTGCTCATCAGCCTGTCTAATGAGGTGCATTTAAACACAATGACATGAATGCAAAAAGTTAGTAAGATAAAGATAGACTTGCTATATTGAAACAAAACTGTAGATTTGCATCAAATTTTGAACTTATTTGATAAAGAGGGAATAATACAAATTGCATTCTTTATATATATATATATATATATATATATATATATATATATATAGTTTTAATAACACATCATGGGATAAAGCTCATAGAGCAAAGAGTCTATACAAATTTAAATTTGTTCTAATTCATCAGAAACATTTGTTGACTCAAAGTAATATATATATAATAATTACTTTAACCATTTTTCTTATTATATATGTATGCCTTTAACAAAAGGACCGGGGTTAGAGTGGATATCAAACTATGTTTACTTTAAATGAAGCTGATTTATTGAATTAATAATATAGATATTTTAAAAACCTCTTTTATTAATTTTCCTAGAAAATAATATGTTTCATATTTATTTTATTTCATACATACACAGGGTAAAAATTAAACTTTACTATGTTCAGTTCATTTTACTATGCGTTATTTACTACTTGAATGAAAGTTTATTTAATTTTCAACTTGAGATTTTATCAAATGTGCTGACTGCACGTTGCTAGAAGTTATTGCTTTTTTCCTTCAAGCATAAGGAATTCATGCAAGTTAAATCTCATTTTATTTTGTGTCAAATACATTGTTGTAAAATAGGTTTAAAATATTTTTTAATATTTGATTGTAATGGAAATTTATATATTAAAAAATTGGTATCATTGAAAAGAAAATGTTTTGAATTTTAAGAGGATGTAAAGTGAATGCACTTTGATATTTTTGGAAGTTTTGTGACAAAATATCCAAATTTCACTTAATTTTTAAAATTTTAATTAGTATTTCAAAATACCCCCTCCCCCAAAGTGCGCATTCCAGGTCTAGTCTGCATGACTCCTACATATACATTTTCATCCTTATTATAAGTAAATATAAAGATGTTAAAATATGCAAAAGTATACTGACGAATACAAAAGCTGAAAGGCAAAATCTTTCAACCATTATTATCAATAATTTTTTTTAATAAAAAAAAGACATTCACATATTTTAGTTATTTAGACAGCAGATTACTTAATGGAATAAGTAAAAATTGATGTATGATATTCCCATAGATTCTCTAATAAAAATTTAAAATTTTATAAAAACATAAGTAAAATGTGGGCTTTATTTTCTGTCCGAAGCTCTAGTAAACAAATAAATACATTTCTACACATATTATACACACAATAAAATACACATCAAATTATAGGTCACTGGCAAGATTCTGAGGCCTTGTGAACTCTTCCCTTATTAGTAAAACAAAAGTTAAAAAAAAAACGGAAGTTAATAAAGAAAAACAATCTTGATATTTTGGTGGTATCACGATCCTTCATGTTTGCAAATATTATACTTGCATTTTAATTAAACAAAAAAAAACCAAGATTATTTTTACTTTTATCTTACCAGTTGTAGTTTATTTCCCCTTTCTCTTTCTTCTTTTTTTAAAACACAAACAACTACAATTTACACTTTGTTAATCTTCAATTATGATTTCCAATATCATAAAAAATGTTGAGGTGGCTGTATCTTGGCCCTGTACAGAATAAACCACACTAAATTTGACGTTGATATATTTGAAGAGCAAAATGTGCAACTAGGAATGATTTTTTTAAATTTAATAAATATTAAATGAGATTTTTTGTGCTTTTTTGCGAGCTCCCAAAAATATTCTAGCCCAAAACTTATATTTACATCATTTTATCTTTTAAAAAAGTTCCCTTTTCAACTATATCGATTGACTTATCGTGAATATCTTTCCTGAATTTTGAAATTAAAAAAAAAGGGTATAATTTTATTTCAAAAATAGATTCAATATTCAAACAGTTTACATTGTTTCAACAAATATACATTCCCTTCGATTTTCTCTCAATAATGAATGTAAAAAAAAAGATTCAACTTAATTATCTACCCACTATCGCAAATGATGATTTACAATTTGAATTAAATTAAACACATCTTTTTTTATGTTATTATAATGTTATAGGATTCGACACAATTGAGAATGTTTTTGCACACAGTAAACAGAATAAGAATAGAGTTTATTAAAACAAAGCTTTATTCATTTTCTATTTTTATCCTTTATCTATCATATTTTGATGCTTAAAAACACTTGTTAAGATAATCGTAAACTTCAAGTCATGCGTGAAAGATATAATTGAAATTAAACACAACCAATATTCCTGACGAAATTCTGGTTGACAAAAGCAGCAATTGCGTGAAAATCAATTTGATTAGATTTCGTTATTGTAAGCATTTTCTGAACTACATACTTTCTATGTACTAGGTAACTAGGCACTGGTCTCTGTATAGTCCCAATCGGTCGAATATTTTTGACTATACTGCCTATATTGTAAAATTCAAACCTTTTTGTGGCATTTTATGTAAAACATTAAAGTACGCGATTTTACAAATGGCAGAAGAAATATTGGAAAAGCCATGAAGCGCAAAAATAAAAGCAACTAATAAATTATTTAATTTGGCAGTTATAATTTTTTAAAGCTGTCCATGAAATACTAGTCACATTCATTTGCTAGTTTAAAAATCATTGTTCAATAATCACCCACTATTTCTCTGATCAATATGATTTCAATTCATAATTTGTCATCTTTTACTTCCGCGTATAAGGTATAGAAAATATTTTAAGTATCAAAAAATCGGGTTTCAAGATTTTGCTTAATTTATACTTTTTTCCGATTTCTCTTATCTAAAATTTCAAGTTCATGTAGAACTATCTATCAACAAGTCAATAAAGAAATACAAAGAACTGGACGAGTGAATTTTAGTCCGTTATCTGTGCACAAAATTTGTAAATTTCTATCGATTTGAAATGACTTGACTATCATAGTAATTCAAAGATATTACAAATTAAAGAAAAAAACTTGGCTTAAAGTTTTATCTCCAGAGCTATAGTATTTAATATCATGAAAGCCACTGATGGATGACTATCTGTATTTGTGCATTTGGACACGATATATTAAGAACGCAACACATTTTATAAAGGTCTTTTAATATGTCATCTTAAAATCAACGACGTAAAAGTATCACATTTTGTACTTATTGGTTTGCGGAAAAATATCCAGATACAGGACATTTGCTTATTATACGGTTATTCAAAGCGTAGAATATTGAAATTACTTTGCTTACAAATCTATATTTTACAATTTATTATTGGGAAGTATTCAAGATATTAAAGTCAAAGATGCTATGAAAGCGATTATTCTGAAGGTTTTTTATTTCAAATATTTTTATTCCATTAGATTTAATCGTGGAATTTTTATAAACAGCAGATTATTAGTTGTTATAAGGGTTACTCTTCCATTCATTTTATTCTTGAGATTTTTAGTAAACATTAGATTTATTTACATTCAAATTTTAAAAAATATATATCTTTGCAAATATGAAAATGTGTGTGGATGGCGGGGGATTCAATACGGAAAAGACCATTTGACCCTGAATTACCCGACGTGGTAAATATTTATTTTGAAGGATAGGAAGAGACTTTTTCTTCTTCTTTTTTTACTATCTTATTTTATTATGTGTCACATGATGTTTTGGGATTGAAGTTTTTTTGGCGTGAACAAAAATGCGTTGATACTGAATAAAGCATAAATGGTACGTCCTAAGCTTTCTCCCGATAAAGCCCTCACCAAAAAAATTACTTAATTTTTTAAAATTATGAATCAGATTTACCTGTGAGAGATTCCTGTGAAATGTGCGTTTACCATAGCTGCTTCAACGTTTAAAAGTGTTCATAGTTTACTCAAGTAAAGAAAAAAAAGTCATTTTAAATTAATTGTTGGTATTTGTGTAATATTTATGACATCAAATGAAGAAAACAATTGGAAATTAAGGTTTTTACTTAATATAACTAGTTCAAACCGGATAGAACTGGTTTACATCGAAATGATCTAGAAATTTCCACGTTTGGTTACAAAACTTTTGCTCGCTCTCCAAATTTATAAAGCATATTATGTAACAAATGTGACGTCAAATGGTGAAAACGATTGAAAATTACGTTTTTTACTTTATATAACTAGATCAAACCAGATAGAACTAGTTCAGACCGGAACGATGATATGAGATTGGAATGTGGTCCCGATTTATTGGACAGAACACGTGATATCGATTGGGCAGAAGATGATGATTATACTTTAGGGTAATAGAAGTGATTTATTTAAATAAATAAATAAAATGTATTTAAAAAATGTGACACATGATACATTGAAATATTCTGAGCAGATTTTATTTCAATTTTTAAAAAATATTTTAATGAAAATACATTTCTTACTTATTTTTCTTTCTCTTAATTTCAAAAACAAGGAAAACTTTGATGCTTTTTTTTGCGCCAGAATTTCCAAAAATATTTCAGTATAAAAATAATTCGTTCGTTTTGTTGTTTTTTTTAATTTAAAAAATTATCTATTCGAGGATTTTTTTTGGTCATATATTATTTTTCCAATTTTTAATTAATTAAAAAAATATTGAACACATTTATAAGAGTATATTTCATTGTTGAAATGAAGCTAAAATCGTTTTTGCTGTCCATGCTAATATTTCCCCAAGACATTATTTTCCCTTGTTGATATTCAAGAAATGAGAATTCGGCTCATTCAAATGATCGATTCAATTCAGAGTCAAATGGTTTTTCCTGTATAGCACCTTTTCCACGCTCACACTTTTATTATTCGTAAAGAGAGAAGTAATTAATCAATCAATCTGATACTTACTGAAAATCTCAAGATTAAAACGAATGCAAGTACGAAATTGAAAATTCTACTAATGGATATTACTTATAACTAATAATCAGATGATTATAAAAATCTCCATGATTGATTCATAATGAGCAGATTTTAGTATAAGATAAATATGTTTTCAAAGATATTTTTTACTGTACATACAATTAAGGCTCAAATTTAAATTCAAGTAATGATGATTTTAAAAAAAATTACAATCATTTTTTTAAACATTGTTGCTTTTTTATGCTATTTAGTGGATGTTTAAAGATAATGATAAAAAACAACAGGAAAATGCTTAACACAATATAAAATTTCTAAAATAATATGAGTTATTATTATAAGATACTTATCAAAATTTATGAGTTAAAGATATTTTCTGGAAGTAATTTCATTAACAAATTTTGATTTATAGCAATAATTAATCTCAACTAGTTTCGAAATGGGGATAGTTATAAATATTGTTGTGATTACAAGAATTTACTCAACTAAGAATAATCTGAATTATGATATATATTTGTTTTTCTTTGCTATATATAAATCTCCACATTTAAAATCCGATATGAAATAATTCTTTTCAATCAAAATACAGCTCGATACTCATCAACGAAAATAAAACACAAAATAGTCATGGCATAGAGTGCGATTTTATTCCTTCAGGTCCAAAATATCTCTTCATCCCCAAGTCTTTTTTTTATAAGTTCGATATCCTCAAGTATGTAGCTTGATTAATTAATTTCAAAAGAAATGTTATGAAAGTCTACGCTATAATTGTTAAGTTACACCATCGGAATTCCCGAAGTACTCAGTTCTAAGATACCCCCAATAAAATAAATAAATCCTCGGTGGTCCTACATTAGTTTTTTAAAAAAGAAAATGGAAAGATTCGAAATAAGCATTAAATATTATCTGGCTAAAAAGGCACATATTATAAGCTCTTTTATTTTGTTTCCCATTAAATTTATAAATTGCAATTTTTAGCAGTTTTCTTTTCAATACTTACTTTTTGCCAGAATGTTTGAACGATCCGAGATCATAACTAATTAATTCTAATTTACTGAAAGGGCGTTCTACACTTGCTATGGTAATTGGTAAAATAAAAAGAATTTAAAATATTCTCAACACTAATGAATTATAAAGAGTTTTAAATATGTTAGCATTATGAGCACTTCAAATATGTTAAAACATTTATTGATTGAAATGAAAACTCTTAGCAACATCTAATAAAATAGCAAGAAGGGTTCGACTTCTTGTTATCATGTCAGAACATTATGTTATTTTGGGAATGAGGTTTGTGGCGTCAACATAAATCCGTAGGGGAAAAATAAAAGTTTTATTATCTACAGGAGCATCTCAAAAAATCAGCTTTTAATACCGCGATGTCATCCCATTTACAAAAGCTCTGATTTTAAAAAAAAAATAAGTTAATGACTACAGCAGAAAAAACTCCCCCTTGAGAAATGTTATTTTGAGCACGTGATTATATGAAATGAAACAAATAGAAAATGGGGCATTTCTTTTAAACAATAAATGCGAGACAAAGTTTTTTGGGTCGTTCGCAATACTAAAGGGACTTATTTAATGAAACAATTAAAATGGATGAAAATATAATTTAACTTGCACGAGCACGTGGTGCTTGGCCTTTCAAGAAATTATGCTCTGACATGATGCATAGCAGATTTCCTATTAATCTTTTTTTAAATTACTTTTTTGTAATGCGTGCAACAGAATTAAATTAATCATTTGTACTCAAAATATTTGGGCTGTTGACTGTATAGTTTTGCTCATATATTACAAAGCATTTTGAAATATCTTGTGTAGAAGCTTTCTTTATCCAATGTTTTTCTTTCAACCAAACCCATTTCAATAAATAGATATTCATTGACACCGTCATTATAAAGCTATGAAACATTCTTTGGTAGAGTTTTTAGTGTATAATTTCTTTCTTTCTTTATATCGGTGACTAACTAAAATTGGAAATAATATTCATATTTTTTTAATCTGTCATATATTTTTTATATTAAAATAACAATATCTACTTTGAAAAATTAAAATTCCTCTTTTTTTTATCATGTCAGAACATGATGTTGTTTTGGTTTGAAGTTTTTGAAGCCTTAAAATGCATAGGCAACGAATTGGTGATTATCGATTTTGAGGCATCAATTTTTCCTTTTTAGGGTTATTAGAAAATAATTCAGAAGGTTGTCACATTTGGCTATTTATCACCAACTAAAATTACAACTTGATTTCCAAATTCTCAGAATTCTTATGAATCGTCTTAATTAATTTAAGTCCTTAACCAGTTTAAGCCTGTTTGAAACAATCACGAGACAATCAGTTTATGCATACTTCGATTTTTAGAAAAACGATGGAGGTTGTCATCTCAAAATCAGTCGAACTCCAAAATTTTGTTTATCCAGTATGTTTTTAGTTTTCGATCGTATTATATTACAATTACGTATACTAAAATGCTCTTCTTAAGTATTATAATTGTATTCGAACTTTATATGAATTGTTTTGATTACAATTACAATTTTTTCATAGAGTGCATCTGAAAATAAAGATTTCGTTTTCTTCAATCCACTATTGTTAACTTAGGTTTGCGATTGGAATTGAGGATTAATGGTCAGCAGATATTTGTCTAACTCCTTTCCCTTTATGGTCATTCACAATATTGCCTACTTTTCCTTGTTGGATGAAGTGTTATTATTATTGTTGTTGTTGAACATTTAGAAATCTCCATGCACCACTAAGTATCACAAGGGGAATATAGAAGTAGACAACACATTACATAAAGACATCACATACAGAACAGCTACACACGAATCACATTCGTTTGCATAGCCCCTTTTTACAGAGGGGGGGGGGAGATTCAAACATATAACAGATAGAACAGATAACGAACAACCATGCTCGAACCCAGGGTACCCAGAGCACGGGGAAAACGCGCTAACCTGTACCAGGATGTCGACATAAAAGTTTGAAATACAAAATCTAATACAATCTGATTTTTATATTACAGAAATCCCTTTTTAAGTACTTATCTTTAGTAAGGCACTATCATGAGTATGTAGCGGAGAAACGATTAGTTAATTGACAGGCTGTGGCGCTGAATTACTTCCACTTCATTGAAGGAACGCACCTCCTACGGAAGAGGTTTATACAGCCTGTGATTTGCCCTTGAATTCAAGCTTTCAATTTATTTTTTTAAGTGAGCGTTTAACATTTTTATGGTCTTGATAACCCTCTCAAATGGTTGGATTTAGGTGCATTGTATCATTTATAAGCCTTATCTGACCGACCTTGAAAATAGTACATTTATTTTACCATTTATTTCAATCATGAAGAATTTCCAAAAAAATCGAACTAATTTCGAATATTACTTTACAATTTATATTTAATTCATTTTAGTCAAGATGAACTTTTTTGAAGCATTATTCTAATTAAGTATTTCAAATATTATTACAAAAATTAATTTTCATGGCATCAAATTTTTAGTTTGAAATTTCATTAAAAAGCGCTTTAAAAATATTTCAAATAGAAATGTCATTCTGTGAACAATGGAAAAATATATACAAATAAAAGTTCTCGCTTCTTCTTTATCAGAAAGACGGTGCATTGCTTCCGTAAAAGAAAGAAAATCATTTTGTAAATGATAAGGTAAGTTGGAATGCATTTGGCAGTTTCTTTCACAGCTGTTAACGACGCTCGTCTCGTGTCCCTAGACCCTGGTGGGCCTCAGAATCTAATCGACGTACATTGCAGGTCTAATCCGAGAGAAATTTATGATATTTGATAAAAAAGGGGGTTCAAAGACAATATACCGACAATAGCCTAAGACTGTTGAAATTTGCCATTGACGTATTTCTACAACTATTAAAAAAAGAAAATGTGTCTGTAAGTCTATGCTTATCAATATGGCCGCTGGAGCTCTACAAACTAAACTATCTGACATAAAACTATCAATTTCGGTACAAATATATTTTGGAATACAAAATGTTTACCTCAGAGGGAATTTAAAAAATTTATTAATTAAAAATTAAACAAGATTTAAGTGCTTTATTTTTTTTCATACATCCAGAAAATATTATGGGTCAAAAATGATTTTTTAACTCTAATATTTAATTGCGATATTGAAAACCAGAAATGTAATATTCTATTTATAACCTGTGAAGTTTGTACTAGAAAAAAGAAAATAAAATCCTCTCCCCTCCCCCCGAAAAAAAAACGCATATTATTTGAATAATTGTATTTTGAATAGCATTATGGTGACATGCGACTTGCCCAAATTGCGAAGGCACATTTATTTATAAATTGAACTGATATAAGATTTTTAAAATAAAAGTTTGATACTTAAAAATACCTTAAACCGGCGTTCTGGCACAGAGATAGCACGTCTTTCTGGTGATCTGGACTTCCCGAATTCGAGTCACAATCAAGGTATGGATTGTTCTTCTGTGTACTATCTGTGAGAAGTATGAATGTGCTTCCCTTTAAAAATAGGCTGTGCAAGCGACTGTGTTGAGTGTGTAGCTAAGTCATACTCTTGGCACTAGTTTTCGCTACTTGAAACAAGAGACACTCATTCGGCTTAAAATCACTGACGGCCGTCAGCGCACTTCTCCATGGCAAGTGCCATTAATAACAGCAACAACAACAAATACTTTGAGGAAGGAATAATAAATATTAAGTTTTCAGAAATAAATTTATTTGAAATTAAATACAATCCTCCGAGCTAAATGACCCCCAAAGAAGGATAATAGCTTTTGTTGCTGTTACTAATGACACTTGCCATGGACAAGCGCGCTGACAGCCGTCAGCAATTTTAAGCCGAGTGAGGGTCTCTTGTTTTTGAAGTGCTAACTACAGTCAAGAGTAAGACTTAGCTCCACACTCATCATATTCGCTTGCACAGCCTCTTTTTACAGGAGGGCACATTCCCACATCTCACAGATAGTATACAGAATAACAACCATGCTCTGACTGGAACTCGAATCCAGGCCGCCCAGATCACGGGGAAGACGCGCTTCCTTTGTGCCAGGAAACCGGATTGGATAATAGTTTATAATGCAATGGCCAAATTCAGCGACAATTCTGTAGTGTAAATCTTTTCAATCCTTTAAATATTTCCTATAAAAAATTTTAAATATGTTTTAAATATTATTATATTAAATAAAAGTTCAATATGTAATAAATCTTTAAAAAAATTTCTTAAAAATTTCTTTCTATAATTTTTAAAATAAATACTTAAAATTGTTCATCAGTATTAATCAGTTGTTCTCACATCATATTAATAATATCTATCTAATTATTTCAATCACGTTTGGTAATGTACATCGTATCACAATATAAGAAAGTGATATTTTAGACTATAATTACTCAATATATACAGGACATTCGCACTTCATAACCAATGTTTGCAATGTAGGGAAATTAGGTATAGAATGAAATTGGCGAAGGCGGTTCTATTGTTAATCTTGGAGGCTCTGTCTTTATGCGATATATCTCGACAAAGAAAGGTGGATAGAAGACTATTCATGACATATCGAAGAATCAAACGCTTTCATATGAAATAAAAAAAATTGGCGAAATCATTATAAAGTTGGAGCTTGGAAACTCTAAATCATGGTTTTCCATTATTAGGGGCGGGCAAAAAGTGATGACATATCTAAGGGTCAAGAGCTTTTATAAGAAATAAAAGATGCAAAAATCCAATAATGCTTTGTGATTGAGAACTAGTTTTTTGATCATTCTCGCAATTTCAAATATGTAGATTTTTTTTTCAATTTCCCGCTTAAACTAATAAACTTTAAGTATTTTATTAATGAGTCCCCGCAAATATTTGTTATAACTATGACAGAAAAAGGGATGTTTTTTAAAAAATTCAAAGATAATTCGAAAACTTAACAAATTATATAAATGAAATTTGATTTATTACCTTGCCACTGAAATTGAAGTTTTGTTTCTCATTTTTGGAATTTTGACAAAGAAAGAGTCTAAAATGAATATTTGGGTTTCTTCACTAGACTATGAAGAATAAAACTTTCATTTTCGGGAATATGAAAATAAAATCTGAGCAAAACATTGCTCATAAACATTAAACATTGCTCATAGTTTAAATTATTATTAATATTTGGCTGGGTAATGTCTTTAATAAGGAGTGGCCTTAAGAAGAAAGTCTACGAGAGACCATCTCCTATGGTTTAACATGAATTCTGAACAATTGATAGACATTAATGTAAGTTAAATGTATTATGTCGGAAGTCAGAATAAATTTTTATTTCACGGTACTTAGTTCATAGCTGCAAGCCTCGAATTAATTGATAAAATGGATTAAGGAAACAAAAAACTTTAATTTATACGATGAATTTATATTAATGTGTGTTTTATTTTCAGAGAGAACTCACCTTGAATATTAACATTTGTAATAATAATTTGTGCGTATAAAATAAATTTAAATGTTAAATAAAAGGGTATAATCTAGATAAAAAACGTCTTCATTTTCATTTTCTTACTGTATAATTAAAAGATCACATATTTAATCTAAATTTCAAACTCTTTTGATTATAAAGGATTAAATTTACAAATCATCACTTAAACTTTTCTTTTTGAATAAATTAAAAACGGCACTTTTATCTTCGCAAAAGGAACGTGATCCATATTTTACCGAAATCTTGAGCAAATTGCCTTATTTAATTTGAATAATTTTATTTCTAAGACTATGAAATTTGCATTTGGGCATGATAACACATATAAGATTGCGTGCAATTGTAATTTGCTTCATGTGATACGTGTTATGAAAAAAAAAATTTTAAAACGCTCTACAAGACAGACGATTGGACGTAGGAATATCCAATCTGATAACAAGTCATATTTCAGAATAAATCTATCTTATAAATAAATAAAAATTGATCCAAAATCTAGTTTTCTTAAATAATTATTTGCAGTGATGTGTAAAGTATTATTAAATGAACATTTATACAGAGTTTAGACATTACACATTCAGATTAGATTAATATGCATTATTTATTCAAAATTAAAGTTAAAACAGGAGAAGCCTTCTGGAATTAAAATCATTACTCATTTTAAGGAAAAGAGTTTAAAAATTTAGTTAATTATTATTAATCAAAATTTTAGCGAGAATTTTTCACAATAATTTCGGAACTCATCATGAAACAAAAAACACTTTACGTCAATTTGATTTTTTTTTAATTTGTTCGCTGTATCAGACTGTTTCCTTTCAATTTTAATATATTTTCAAAAATATTTTTAAGCATTTTTCTCAACAATAGATTTATTTCTTTGGCTAAAGCTATATTCAAGTTCATTGTAACGATATTAAACATGTGCTTTTTTATATACTTCTCAAGACTAGTCTAAACATAATAAAATGAGATTTAATTTCTGATAGCACATTTGCGCTAGATTTACATTTTGCAATAATATTGCATTTGGCTTTCTAACTGCAAAAGTTAAATTTACATTTTTTTAACAAAAATAAATATTGCTTTCTATAATTTTGCGAACATCTTTGCATAAAATTTTTATTAAAGTTTTAAAAAATATATTTAACGAATTATTATTGCCGACTTTTGATAGATGCATATACATGTTAAAGCAATACTAAAAAAAATGAAAAAAAAAAGACCGCTAGGTAATGTTTTAAAGCTTTTTCATTAGGCATAAATGATATATCTTAATAAATCTAATTGTTCATAATCCTTATCGTCTTACTTTGTAATAAAAATGTCTATGGATGGATTTCGAAGGTCCATTAGTAAAAGTAGAAAAAAAACCAATAAGGGAAATCAAATTTATTATTTCAAATTATTAAATCAAATTTATTATTCGTTTTGGTATCCAAACCGTTAATGCATACCCACTTTTGAACCTACTCAGCAAAATAAATGGTGGTTAAATATTGATCACTTTATTTTAATATGAAATTAAACACAATTGAACCATATAGCATTACACAAATATATGAAAAAAATCGATTAAAAAAACTATCCCACTTATCAAATTTTTTTATCATTGTCAGCATCCTGAAATCCATTTTTTATTTTCTTTCTCAAATAGCAAGCAAAAAAAATTAGAAAATCAATGACAATTGAAAAATTTTAAAAATACACCTTTCAGATATAGATCGACTCCACTATTTAAATACCTACGAATATGAAAAAATTTAAGTAAATATTATAATTTTGAAATAAGAAAGCATTATAAATTAAAAGTGTGTACGAATAAAAAATTCTAAACTTAAGTTCACAAAGAAGTAAGAAAAAAATGGATGAAATTATTCTATCATATATATTTTTTAAAGGTATATCTGCAATTTTTATTCGTTTAGATGACGTAAAAATAAAATATATCAAAAGAAATTTGGATTGGGAAATTAGAAAATTAGTCAGTCAGCTTTTTTTCCTCCCAACTTTCACCTTACCTAAAAATATCTTTAAATTCCCTGTATCTTCAAAAAAAGTCTACACTAAAATGCACCACCATGCTATTTACAAATTGATAATAAAGTTGTTTTGATCAAAATTGTTCACAATTATGTGTGGGGGAGAGAGGTGTACTAGCATTCATTCTACAGAAAGACTAACTTTTATAAAAATACAGGACAAAAATTATTTTTGCATAGTTTCAAAATTTAAGAATAGCTATTAGGTAGTCTGGCAATTATTTTATCTAAATTCTGATGGTTTTTATTTATTTATTTAATTTTGACTCAACAATTCTCTTTATCGTATTCAAACAATTGCAATGAAATTCAAACAGTTTTTAACGTTTCATCTAATATTTAATAATTTTCTTCCATTGTTTAAAATTAAAGAAGGATTTTGTTTAATATTTTGAAAATTTAAGAATGGAATAAGAAAGAGAAAATACAGTGCCGCGAAGACACCATGCAATTGCAAAATAAATTCAGTGATACTATAATGTCATGGAACTTGACTTTATTTATTAGTTTACTAACCGCCTTTGGCGACCAGTTGGTTCGCCAGTATTAATGCTCGCTAAAATTTTCATATAATATTTTATGTAGCTGTGTCTCATAACAGGTTTTTCACCAAAATATTTTTAAACGAAACAAATTTTGATAATCATATAA
>JAOUZG010006261.1:2989537-3003423 GCA_026289955.1 Argiope argentata
ACCTCGCTTAATAGGAGGTAATGCAAAGTACAAATTAAATTATATAATAATATTTAACCACAACCTTGCTTAATAGAAGGTAGATGGAATAAGAACAAATTAAATATGTTTAGAACAATAATAAAAATCGTTTGCCTATAACTTTTAATAATGTTTTAATTAAATAAAATCGTTTGCCTATAACTTTTAATAATGTTTTAATTAAAATAAAAATCGTTTGCTCTAACTATAATATAATACTTTAAAATATTCAATTTGATAAACATTTAAGAAAAACAGAAAAAATAAAAAAAAGATAAATACAACTACTAAAGATTAGTTTTGCTAAATGCCCGTTGACCAATTTACATTATGATATTTAGCGTAGTCTGAACTGATGGGTTTCCCCTTTCTGTCACCATGACTACGGGAAAGATCCGCTAATGTCGCCATGGAAGGTGTAGGTTAGCGGTCAACTGTCGCCAAACTCAGGAAAGGTTGGCGGACGGCGAAGTGAGCGTAAACAACAATCAACTCCAATTTTACGTTATTTTTGTCATTAATTTTTATTAATACAAGCAGTCATTAAAAATGTATTTAAGGTATAATAATAAAGCAAAATTTCTTCGTGGACCCGAGCTTATTCAACTCAAACTCAGGAGTACTGCACTTCCAATTTGTTGACAACCGTTAACTTTTCATTAATTCAAAATATGAAAAACTTCCTATATGTTTGTATTAATTATATTAAACTAGCTAGTATAAAAGAAAATTAGATAAAATTTAGTAATTCGTATAAAATTAATAAATAAATAAATCCCTATTATATGATTCAAATTAAATCGTCAAAAGAAATATTAGGTAAAAAATAAACTACTATATCAACCAAAAAACAAACAGAATATTTTTCCGAAAATTAGTCTAGTGAATCGTTTATGTTTTATGCCATTTAAAGAATTATAATTAAAATATGCTAATCTTTTTACTCTAATTTAAAGAATTCTAATTAAAAAATGCTAATTATTTCTTGCTAGTTTAAAGAATTCCAATTAAAGGCAATTTTAGGCTAATTTTGAAAATTCTAATTATTTTGTGCTAATTTAAAAAAATTCTAATTAAAACATAATAGAATAATATATAATCAAAATATTTTAATTTTTGAGGATAAGCTCTCAAGATTGGATGCATTCTTTTTAAACAGAAAATGATTTTATGATGCAACACATCTTTATCTTCATCCAAGCGGTGAAAAGAAATTAGGAAAATTATAGAGCATTTACAATAAAGCTTGCATGGAAAACTCTCTGAAAATCTGGAATTTTTTTTTCTCTACGAAGGCCTCTTGATTTTCAGATTGTAGAGATAGTTCTTGCGAAGAAATGGAAGAAAGAGCGCCATAAAATGTACTGGATTATTATTTCTTTTCTTTTTTTAAATTAAAATCATGTTGGTATTATTTTTATGGAGATTACAAGTAATATTAATATTGCATGAAATGCCAAGGGGAAAAAACATGTCAATTTTTACTCAAATTTGCTGAAAATTTCAAATGTTCATGTGTGCTTGAATTATCTTTTATCTATTAAAGCTGAATAAAATTGATTTTAAAAGCAAAAATTTTTAGTGTTTATGCTCTGCATTATGCACGTCCATTCTTATTTTTCTTTAAAAAAAATAAAGACATCAACATGAGAACTTCATCAAAAAAGCAAATCATTCTTTCGTTTATTTTAGAATTATATCACTCTTCTAAACGCGTGGAAAGCGTGCTTAGCTTTTATCTGCTTTCATTTACATGAATTCGTCATTCGGATTCTAATAGAGGAGCTTATTATACATCGAACATTTAAAAACTGAAAATGTTAAAGGAAATTGTTTATACACGGTGGTCCTGTGAATGTTTCGAATAGTTAGCACAAGAATTTAATCCAGATGACCATTGAAAAATTACGGAGTTTTTTTCTTCCGCATTATGAAGTCCGACCACGCGCTGTAATCACTTTCCTTATTGCAGGCAGCCTTAGGAAAGAGCCTCAAAGTGTCCATTAAAAGATAAAGTCAAAAAGTCACCGCTCCTCGGCGTTTATCTCATGGTAGAAATAGATTAAATCGAATAAGACATAAGGTAGCCGAAAAGAGTTGCGGCAAAGAATCATAATGTCACTTTGGACGGATTTATTAGCGTTAGGAGCGCTCTTCTAATAATAAAGTTGTCTTAAGAAATGGAGACTCGTGACCGTTCGCTGTTTCTGCTTCCGATGTGTTTGAAAGAAAAAAGTAAAGCTGACATTTTAAAACAGCTGAATTACGTAGGTTGGTTGATATATAACAGAAAGTGAATGATTTTCGCAACTTAATTTCAATTTCGGCTAAAAAATTTTTTTTAAAAAAACTGGTGAATCAATTGTAAATTGCATTGCATTTTATTAAACAAAAGAAATTTTTCAATTTATATTTAATTATACATTTTTTAATATTTTTTAATTAGAAGTAAATTGTTTCAGTCATAAAATTCTCATTTATTTATAAAAATCTATTTAAGTCAACATTACGGTTAATTTTCATATTTTTTCAAGATAATAAATGCAAGCGATTTGAAGCTTTAATGAAGCGATGAATCAGATATGATTTGCATTATAGAAATAAAAATGCTATTACAAATCATATAAAAATCCTCTTAAAGAGTTACAATAATTATGGGGTATTATACAACAATTAGGTATCGTTGAAAAACCTTGTTCTTTTGCCAATATATAGTTTCTGAAAATACCAGGAGAAAAAAAATTAAATTTATTATTATTATTATTAAAATTGGTCTACAGAAAATACTGTTTGGCAATTGTTTCATATTTGTGTAAAACATTTGCATCAAATTTCACTAGAATCAAGCGCAAGCATAAAAATCAACGGATTTTTATTTATAAGCACACACACACACACACACACACACACACACACACACACACACACACACACACACACACACACACACACACACACACACACACACACACACACACACATATATATATATATATATATATATATATATATATATATATATATAAAATTTTCATTATCTTCTGCATTATTTCTGAATTTATACAAAATCTTTCAAATGAGTTAAAATTTATGTTATGATATCTTTGAAAAAAATCAGTTTTATAAAAATTATGAACTGAAATAAAATTTAAAAAAAATCTGTAACCCATATTCCTTTCATTCATATTTAGTAAAATTTTACACGTATCCTAAAAAATATATTGTGAAAAGTTTGACATTTAGCTGCACTCAATATTGAACAAAGTTTTGATGTCACATCCTGTTTATTCATGTAATTTGAAGAATTGATTTCAAAATTATCTGAGATAAAATTCATTTCTCTTGTATTACAAGGTTTAAAACACTTAGCAAATTTCCTCCTTCTAGTTAGAAGTTTTTTGAAGTTTCGTGTTCACGGGCAGAATTTCAATTATAGGTGTTTTTAAAACATGTAGATTGAAATAAACACATGAAACATGAAGATTGATTCCTCGAAATACTGAGGTCAAATTTTCTTATGGTTCTAGTATTTCTCCATTATTTGTATCCGAGAAATAAAAAAAATAACGAATAAATCCATGCCAGTGTTTTAGAACACACAGTGATTATAAAATGATACTGATTATAATATTTCAGAGATTATTTCGAAAGAAAACTCGTACAAGTTTTATGAACAAGAAAGAAAACAGTATTCAAGGACTATTTTTTTTTCTCTTTTTATATAAAAGCTATGGATTTCAAAAAGAATTTTGATGATTCAAAACCATCGTTAGCCACACGGTTGGGACATGAAACAACCATCATAAACAAAACTTTATTTTTTTTTAAGGTTGATTTTAAGATGATGTCTCTTTTTTGGCGGCGTAGATCCTTTTAGTATTCATCTCACCCTCCGTAGATACCATTTCTTTTAGATAATTCCGGCTTTTCTCTATATTCGCAAATGATCTGCTCGTATCTAAATGTGATTCAAAGGTATCATATCGCATTTAAAATGAGAATATAACACTTGATTAATTACATAAATTCGAAAATTAAGCACTAAATAAAAGAAACGCTTTCTCTGTTTGAAGTGTGGTCTGAATACGGAATACACTACACACTTGATGCATTTTCATTAGTTTTTTTTTTTCTTTTTTAATTTAAAGGCGTTATCAACTTGGAATATCGTAGATAAACGTATATATAAATTAAGATAGTAATTTTATGCTTTTTTTTCAAAACTAATCTGTAGTTTTTGTCTGATCTTCATTAAATTGGCACGCGTGACGACGTGCGGAGTTCAAAGCGTGAGGAAAGGCGATATACATTTTCCAAGGTCTTAAACGAAATAAATTAAAAGTTAAATAAATTTTTGATATATTTCAATCATTCTACCCTCAAAAATTATCTCGTATAATGATTTTTGCACTATTTTGTAACTCTACATTTTCGACGATTAATTTTCTATGCTTTTAATAGTTTCTAAAAGTTTAATTTGATCCCTAATTTATAATAGTGTTAGAATTAGTATGATAATATTCAACTTTCTTCGTTAAACCATTCTAACAACATATTTTCGACAATGTTAACATTTCAAACAATATTATTTGGAAATAAATTTTGAAGTAGCCTTTACATTTTACTTTGTACCATACATACTTTTATTTTCTTTACATAGTAATTAAATATGATTTCATTACATTAAATTCATATTTTATATTCTTTTCAAATAATAGGGTGAAATTTTAAATAAATGCATCCCATATTTATTGCTAGGAAAGCCAATACTTTGTATGAATAAGATAAGCGTCAAAGTTGGCTAGGAGGTACGCATCTCAGAAAAACTTTAAGTCAGTTCCTACGTAAGTCAACAAAGACAATTTCTATTTTAGTTACTTTTTATTAAATAATTACATTTATTATAAATAATTGATTTAAAAAAATTATACCTGTCCAAAACAAAATTAAGTTTGTACCCATTAAAAATAAATCAAAACACACTCAATTGGCGTTTACTTTTCAATGGCAACTCAAATGATTGAATCTTCTAAGCCCGTTGGGAAAACGCAACGCAGATAAGAAATTTTTAATTTTCTTTATTCTGTATTATTTTAATTTGAAAGTACTTCAAAAGGAATCCGAAAAATCGATTCATTAACAATGTTTAATTCCAAATGCATCAAAGAAAATAAACAGAATCGTATGAAATAATCGGAATAAACATGTTAAGCTGAGCCTAATTCTAAGCCTGCGCCTAACCTTATAAACATGTTTAGCCTAATTAGCGTGGGGAAAAAACAAACTGAATTCATTACTTCTTTGTCGGTGGGGAAATGAATATTTTTGACGAGAAAGTCAGTTTTTAATTAATTAATAAAATATTATATATATAGGAGAAAGTGAGTTAATTGTAGGAATTGAAAAATTGCCAAAATTTGTACTATTATTAAATCGGTATAATCAAAGAGACAGCTTTTTAAATTTTAAAATAGTGTGAGGTTTATTTCTGTGCTGTAATATTTTCCGAAACTATTTCGGAAAAACACAAAACTCGTTTAATATTCATTAATTAAAATTTTAAAAAATATATTTCTGAACTGCACATTTCCATCATCCAAAGGTATAAACGTGACAAACTTTCTAGTTGTAAGTCAAATTGTGTGGCTTAATGTGCACCAAAATACACGCCCACACATTAACCTTCATTATTAATGAATATTACGTTTATAATAAAACTATACATGCAAAAAATATACAAATACTTAGTTTTACACACACACACACACATATATATATGTAATTTTGGGATGAACTACTGCATTTTTTTTCTTAAAATGTTGCATTAAATTTAATACTAGAAATTTACAGAAATCCATATCAGTTTTGAGTAGTTTTTATTTCAATGAATTCTCAAGTACAGTTTGAAGATTGCTTAAACGAATTTTTTGAAAATAAAATTGATTTCAACTAAATAGACAGATTAAAATAATTTTTTTGTGAACTTTATTTAAATTTGATATTATCATATGCTTTTCAATAAGGCTTGAAATAAAGAAAACTGATAGGAAGGTACCTTGCTCCATTAAAATAAGGAATCATCTTCAAAATAAGTCTTTCTCATATTAAGTGCGTAATGTACAAATTATTCCAGACAGTTCAAGAATAAAAGTCTATTTCTCCCATTCGTTTCTCTCCCTCCTTCCGTTTGCAGAGAATGCTACTTTCAATTGCTAAAAACACAGTTAGCATAAATTAATAACCTTATTTCTAAAGCATATATATTCTCAAAATTATAAGACATAAGAAATATATGAAAACTAAGGAAACGCTCCAATCTTTTTTTAACATTGCTCAGTGTTTAACAATTACCATGGAATGTTCAAAATAGGGTTACTTTTACGACTACGTGAGACTTGTGCAAAATTTTACCTTTCAACAAGTTGGGACCCCACCCCCTCCCCACCACCTTTCTTTGAAGTTTTCATTTTCATAGCCTGTCGAATTGAAGAGCTTCCATAACGCTAGATTGGACGTGCAGACAACAATGATTTGCCCTGCGTAGCATGGCTACCAAGATCCCCGGATCTGACCTAATGCCGTTTCTTTTTATGGGGTTACACCAAAGACCTCGCTTATAATCCTTCATTTCCGAGAGCAAAATTTCAGGCTGTGTTGACAATGTGAGCATATTTTTTCTTTCTTTCTTTTACTTTTGAAATTGAATTTTTTTATAACTTCTTTTAAAGCACTTTTAAGTCCTTTAATTATGCAATCTTTGCTACTTTACACAATAGTTTATTCTGCCAGATGGTTTACCCATTAATTGTCTCTACCAAGTTGATTCTGTTAATGTTGAAATACAAATGAATGATAATATGGCTTCTTAAATCTCTATACAAACCAAATAAACATCAAACACCAAGTAAATTAAAAGTAAAGTCATTAAATAAAAGCTTATTATATTTCAACAATTTCCAATGTATATTATTTGCATAATATGTTGATTATTATTTGAAACTAGCCGTCTCAGACGACTAATTAGTTCTCCAGGATTAATGGTTGTTAAAAATTTCAATTGTTTCGCCAGAAAAATATTTGTAAACTTCAAATTTTGATAATTGTATATCCCACTCTATTTCAAAAGACTTACATCGCTCCGTTTATTGCACTGAGCAATGTTTTAATTTTTTTTCCTACAAATTCATAGAATCAGTTTTATTATATGGAACAGCCGCAGTACTTAAAAATAAATATACTTTAAAAATTTTTATTGTTACTAGTCTTTGAACTTAAACCTTAATTCCAACTGCAACAAAATATCAAAAAAAATTAGATAATAGTTTTATATTGAATTTGACATACTTTATACAGAAATCAAACAACATGGAAAAATAAATAGAAATTTCATAACTTGTCAAACAATGAAAAAAAGTCAGGATAAAATATTAATAGTAAAAAAGTGAACTATTTAATTTCAATAAAACAATAAAATATATTGCTTAAAAGGAAGCTTAAGATATCGTATTAAAATTAATTAAAAATAGAAAAATATTAATACTGTAAAAAATTGACATTATTGAAAAGATTTTTTTTAATTTTAAAATCCTGTAAAGATCATTTTTCTGAAATAATATTTTCAGAAATTATCATGGAATAATAAATTTCTCTTAATTCTAATTCCTTAAACTTTTAATTGGCCACTTAAATCGCCTATCACTTTGTTGTACCACATAAATATTTTATAATTTCGCACATTGCATGTGGATGCTTTTGTTTTCATTGAATTAACAAATGCTTTTTTATTATTATGATTTTCCATATGCGTTTAAATTCTATGAAGCAACGTCTAATATTAAATAATACAATATAAACATTATTGTATAATATTTATACTATACAATATTAGTATATAATTATTGTATAATATTCATATTATACAATTATTTATTACAATACTAAAATTGTAACGTCTTATCCTTTCTCTTATAAAATATGCAGTGGATTCAAAACTCACAGTTTCAGTCATTCTTTCTCATTTCTTGGTTGAGTTAAGATATTCCGCTAGCCTCCTTTTAACCATGATGGCATAAACCATTTAAAATTATAATATTTAATAGAAATTTCAAAAAATTTCTTTTAATTCTATCTTTTTGTAGTTAGTCGCTAAATGCCCTCCTATTTCTAAAATATTGATCAGTCCTTATTAACATTTCGTTTCAAACTGTCTTCAGACATATATAACCATTGCTTTACAATGTTAAAAAAAGTGACTTTACATTATATTATCAAGAGAAACTTTTTTTTCTTCTGAATTTATTCATAAGCTCTACGAAACGATTTAAGTGTTAATTCATTACTTTATGCATACATATTATTTTTTTTTCAAAAAAAAAAAAAAAAACTGAAATGACTCGAAACGTTTGTTTTTGAACTAAATGTCGAAATTTTGAAATTAAGTGTTTCTTATTCCCAACAGGTTGTTGAGTAGGCTGCAACTATCGTCTGCTCATGCAGACACCCATTTAATGTGCGGAGGCATCCCCGGATTGACCAGAAAGCAGCGAGAGATCTGCGAACGCAACCCTGACACTTTGCTAAGCGTGAGCAAGGGTGTCCGCATGGGAATAACAGAGTGCCAAGCACAGTTCAAGAATCACAGGTGGAATTGTTCTACCCTGGACACGGGGACATCCGTCTTCGGGAATCACATGCTCAAAGGTATGCACTCCCTCTTTCTCTTTCCACATAACTTGTTCCTTTATACGGCTCAATGAGGTAAAGCTGCAACTAAACAAATTCATATCTCAAAATAATAATTAAGATCAAGCATTTATTTCTAGTAGATTAATCTGAATTTTGATAAATTGTATCAAAAATATCACAATGATCACCAGGAGAGTCGTATTTATTGTTCACTGTGCAGTGGCAATAAGTTTTTTTTTTTTCATCATGTTCAATTTGGATACTTGATTAAACAATCTTTGATGAAACTATTGCAAAACTTTTCTTTTCTGGTACTTCTTTTGTTAATCATGAAGGAGCTACTTTGCCATCTCGAAAGTCTGAATAAAGTAATAAAATATAAAGTAAATATTAAGGTGAAAGCCATTGCAGAGTAGGCAAGAACTATGGTTGAGTCATAGGAAACCAATATTGGCCACGGAGCAGCCCTTCCATAAGAGGCATGTCCTGTCATCAGAAAGAAGTAGCCGACTCCACGCCATTTTGTACCCATCAGAGCAGCAAGAACCAACAACCATCCCCGAATATTATCGTTTCTATTTCTGAAGTGCCCCCAGAGAGGGATTACTTCACGATATTAATCAAACCCTTGACAAATATTGCCAAATCTAAAGAGATAGTTAAACTAATGCTGGTTTATTGATGAATGTTAAAAGCAAAAGAAATAACTTCAACTTACTTGGCTACGACTGCAATTTAATACTCTCTCTCTCTTCGGATGATATATTTTGCCCCAGAACTCATGAGTTGTACTTAATTAACTCTTATAGAACCAGAATAACAATATGAAGTATTTTTTCAAAGAAAGTGATAATTATAAATGAGAATTAAAACTTCTTTTTTTTTAGATCTTTTTTCCCTCTTTCAAAACTATAATGTCTTTTGAACCTTTTTTGTTATTTTTATTTAAATAATTCATCTTTTTCGCTTCATTTCAATTCACTTATATAGAAAGAAATATAGGATATGTTTTTTTAACTCATATAGGAAGAAACGTTTTCCTAATCTGATCAAAATGTTAACTTTTTTCCCCATTGTAGTTTAACAAATTATAAAATATTTCACATTATGAGTAAAATCTTTACATAAAAAATAGAAAATTCTTAAAGTTATATTTAAATTTTAAAACATGTTTGTAAATGTCTCTTTTAACGGATATCTGCACAAGAATTACTTTCATACACCATCAGCATTGGATGAATGAATATATTAAAATAGCTTTCTAAAAGTTATTCATTATTATAAACCAAACATTAACAAAAAGAAAATTGAATTTATATCAGGGAACGATGCATTCTACAAATCATGGCAGTTCTTTGAGCTTCCTTTCCGAATTCCAAAGACATCAAATGCCAGTATCCATAGCCATACTGATTTTGGTATTTCTAATAATTCTAAGAGCAAGAATGTGCCTGCTGGAACTCTACATGGAAGACCAATTCACTCAGAGCTACCAAAGTTAGCTTAAATACATGTACGATTTTTTTTCAAAGGGTCAATTTAAAATTAGACAAAAAATATCTCGTTTTTGGAGATGATATTCGAAAAGATTGTTCAAGAATCATTTTTAATACCAACTTAAAATCCAAAACATTACCGTTTCAGTTACATTAGCATCATTGTAGCTAATTTTAGTGCTAATTTAATACATTTTGAAAACACTTTTATCTTAATATTCAGCAAACCTTTTTTTCATTTGTTATAATAAACTAGAAATCGTAATCATTGTTAATACGACGTGGCGTGTTTCTTTCCTTCTTCCTTACAGTGGATAGTCGCGAGTCTGCCTTTTTATACGCCATTAGTTCTGCTGGCGTCACCCACGCCCTCATCCGATCCTGCAGCCGAGGTGAGATTCTGCACTGTCCGTGCGATCCCGTGCGCCGGGGCTTCGCTTACGACTCCAAGGGAATGTACAGCTGGGGCGGATGCTCGCACGTGGCCACTGGACTCCGATACTCCAGACGGTTCATAGATTCGACGGAAGAGCGGAAGAAGGATGCCAAGGGACTCATTACTTTCCATAATAACAGAGCAGGAAGAAAGGTAGGCGCACTTCTCTAATATCCACATACATGGGTTAAAATTCATATCATTCTGTAAATTAATTTTCTTGTCACTTACCACCGATGGCGAATTCTAGATAATAAGAGATTACTTATACAAAATTACTTTCGGCTTCTCAAAGAAAAGCTTTATCTTTATTGATAATAAAAACAAGAAGATTAAAATGAAAGCTGCTCTGCATATTTCAATGTATCAGGCCAGAACATCATTTCTTGAGCGGACAAGCACCATGTGCTCCCGTAAGTTAAATTATATTTTCATTCATTTTAATTTTTCATTGAATGAGTCGCTTTAGTATTGCAAACGATAAAAAAAAAAAAACTGTCACACATTTATTGTTAAAAAAGATATCACATTTCCCATTTATTTCATTTCATATAATCAAGTGCTCAAAATGACATTTATCTAGGTTTTATTTGCTGTAGTCATTAATTATTTTTTTTAAATCAAAGCTTTTGTAAATGCAATGGCAACGCTTAATTAAAAGCTGATTTTTTGATATGCTCGTGCAGATAATAACATTTCAATTTTTCGCTTACGGTTATTTTATTTTTCGTCTACGGATTTCTGTTGACGCCACAAACCTCATTCCCAAAATAACATCATGCTCTTACATGATAAAAAGCAAAATAGTAAATAATCTCTCATAATAGTGTTTAAAAAACGTAAGCAATTTTTAAATAAAAGGAATATACTGTCAAACAAAGAGCAAATCTTGTATACAAAAAATTTCGTACGGTTCAAAGCCAATAGTCGGGACCTTTAGATCGCTAACATTGCCAAGTTGACAATGTCAAGAAGCAGAATGATTTCTTAGCTACCAAAGCAATAAAAGAGGTTGTACTTAAAGATAAACTGCTTAAGGTAAAAACAAATTTTCGTTTTCACTGAAAAATTCTTAAATATTTTACAATTTATAAATAATATTTAAGTTACCTTTTTGTATTAATTTAATATAGTATGGATTATATAGAAAATGATCAAGCAGAAGACATTAAAAAAAGTTTAGAACAATTTTTTTTATTGATTTAATATAGTAGGAACTATGTACAAATTAAAAAAGTTTAGGTCAATTTTTTGTATTGATTTAATATAGTATAGATTATGTACAAAGCCTTAAAAAACTTTAGGCCAATTTTTTTAATTGATTTAATATAGTATGGACTATGTGCAAAGCATTTAAAAAGTTTCAACCAATTTTTTGTATTGATTTAACATAATATGGATTATGTATAAAGCATTAAAAAGTTTAAGCCATTTTTATTTAATACTAGCCGCCTTTGGCGACCAGTCGGTTCGCCAATATTAATGCCGACTAAAGGGTTAAATCATTTTTTTATATAACTTGGTCTCATAATAAGTTTTTCAGCAAAATATTTTTAAGCTTCAAATTTTGATAGTCATATAATTCACTCATACTATTTTGTAGGCCTTAAGCAGTCCTGATTTTTGAACTCCGCATCTCTCTCTGATTTTTTATCAGTGCACGCAAAATTCACTTTTAAATTAAAGTGGAAAGGATGCAACTTCAATTAATATAAAGACCTCTTTACTCAATCTAAGCATGTCTTTAAATAAAACTATGAACTGAAAGCAGAATAGTCCGACATTGAAGTTCAATACAGAAATTGTAACATTATAATTTTTTTTTATAATTTATTAGATCTCAAGGAATTATTCAGCTAAAATTTCACATGTTAATTGAAACCTTCAGTTTTCAATTTTATTTTTAGATGTATATAAATGCTCTCAATAATATTTATTTTAGGTTTATAAATATATTTCAAAAAATTATGGTTTAAATTCCTTTGGTCTTATAGATTCATATTTGTAAAACACTCTTAATATTTCAACTTCTAAATAAATAAATAAGCACTTTTATCTTCTTTAAATCTGGCTGATTTATTCAGTTGTGAATATTGCAAGTTTAGAACAATCATAATTATCATAACCTAGATCAATTATTCTAGAGTAACACTGTTTGGCTTCTTTGATATCTTGATAAAATGATCTAAAATCTCCAGTTTATATCGAATAGTTATGCTGAAATTTTCATGGATCGATCAGCTTTGATGATTAATTTAATTGATAGGAATGCCACTTTTTTATTTAAGAACTTATTGTCTCAAGAAAATTTTGTTAAATATGATTCACATGGCAGATGATGTATGAAAAAATTTAATTCATCAGCCTTTTTTCCCTAAATCTAGTTATACATTTAATTGGACCAATTGCTAAGAGATTTATGTCTCTCCCAAAAATATTAAGAAATTAGATGTTGGGCTCCGATTACAGAAGATGCCTTGTAGATGTTAAGCCATATTTGCCTTAAATAAAATTGTTTAATTGGATTAGTAATATATGTATAGTAAAATATAATAGAAAACGTTTCCATCCATTTATTTTCCAAAAATATCATGTTTCATTTTATACAGACACGTGCCGAAAATGACATTTTTATTTGTTTAATTTGGAATGATAGTTGATTTATTTTTTGCTCGTCAGAGAACATGATATTGTTTTGGTAGAAAGTTTTGATGTCTCCGAAATATGCGGGTAAAAATAGTTTTATATGCTTTTACAAATTTTGCATTGTTAATTATTACGTATGCTTGTTTGAAAGAAGATGCGTTTTCAAATAACTGACCTACTTTTACCAGTATAGCTTTAATATTACGTTACTTCGTTGAAAGAAGATGCAATTTTATTTCGCATGATTCATTAAAATGCGGAGATAAATTACAATCAATAAGGCGAATTCTTTGATTTGCACAAAATATCTTCTTCACATAAGTAAAAGTAACAATTCAAAACATGTATTATTGTTTTATAAATTAAAAAAAAAGAATGCAAAAATATTTTACTACTACTGATTAGCAATTGCTTTTTGTTCGTCGTTTCTTTGAAATGACGTCATTTTCAAAGTTCGTTTAAGATTTCTTGCTTTTAAATAATTAATCTCGCTCTCAGAAGATTATCGTTTGGTGCTTTTCTGTCGCACTTTTGTAATATATTTTTATTTTGTATTTTTATTTACTTTAATTCTTTAATTGAATTAATAATTTTGATATTGC
>JAOUZG010006261.1:3003433-3043301 GCA_026289955.1 Argiope argentata
TTTTATTTACTTTAATTCTTTAATTGAATTAATAATTTTGATATTGCAAACGATCAAGAAAAATTATCATTTCCTATTTGTTTCATTTCATATAATCACGTGACGAAAACTGTATTTTTTTATTTTATTTTTGGTAGTAATTACCTTTTTTTAATCAGAACTTCTGAAAATGTGATGGCAACATTTTATTAAAAGCTGATTTTTTTTTGAGATCCTCGAGAAGATAAAATTTTATTTTTATTTTATTTTTGCAAAATAAATTGTTGAAAAAAACCCGATTAAATTAAATGTTTAAAAATTCATTAAAAATAGAGTTTTAATTCGTAGGTCAAAACATTAGCATCATGGAAAAGCTAATTTTTTGAGCTTTAACGTGATGCAAAAATCAATTTTGTGCCGTAATATTTTCGGAAGTTATAGCGAAAAAACGTTAAAATTTGGCTTATTTTTTAATTAATTAAAATTTTAATTAAAAATTCAAAAAAAAGGCTCCGAGGTGCACATTCCCGGCACCCAAGGTATACATATACCAAATTTGGTATCTGTAGGTCGAATGGTCTGGCCTGCAGAGCGCCAACACACATACACACACACACACATTGTGCTTTATTATAAGTAAAGATAATATAGTTTGGATTATGTAAATTATAAAATAATTTTATAGAAAGCATTAAAAAGTTTAGGTCAATCTCTTTTGCATTGATTTAATGTAGTAAAAATTTTTCTTGCAAATTCTTGCACGGAATAATACGTTGAGCAATCTTTACATCGATTCATACGATAAAGGTTTCAGATTAATTTTTAGTTTGGTTTAGACACCCGGCAAGAACACCACAAGTACATGAATTAAAAGCTACAATAAATAGGTTTTCATTTACCTTCTAAAAATAAGGGGATTTTTTTTTTTTTTTGAGATTGATAATGGAATATGCTGGGATAGTGGAATATATTTTCTTAATTTCTATCTTCTTCCATTGAATTGAGTCATTCAGAAAACCCCAGGTACCGAGGAAAGGTGAAATGACTCTTTTACAGTTTACATTCGGTTTAGTGCTATAAAAAGTTAAGACTAATTTTTATATTAATGAAGCGAAGTTTCCAAGTAGATTTTAGCATTGATTTACCGTATTGAAATTTTCAGACCAATCTTAAAATTGATTTAGTGTAATTTACATCTATTTAAATTCGATTTCTAAAATCCATATCATTCTGTAAATTAAATTTCTTCTCCATTTCACAGGCTGTCCAACGTAGGGCTCGTCTGCAGTGCAAATGCCATGGCCTGAGTGGTTCTTGCACCACTCGTAGCTGTTGGAAAGCCTTAACGGACTTCGGAGAAGTGGGGAGGCTCCTGAAGAAACGCTACGATGGTGCAGTGCAGGTGACGGTTGACAACCAAAACTCCTTGATACAAATCGAGGGTAGAAAACCCTTCAGCAAGCTGGACCTCGTCTACTTCGAACATTCGCCAGATTACTGCACACCCAATAAATCGTTAGGTGAGAAGAAAAAATGTTTGACAATTTTTGCTGTGAATACTACAGTGCATATTTTTTATGTATGATAAGAGTTTACATATAACTTTAGCCGAAAGAATTTTCGTTTATCTTTAAACAAAAGGGGAAAAAGAAGGGGGAGTGGAATGTGCTTATTTTTTGAAAGATCCAATGAAAAATGACTATCGGAATGCTTTCCACGATTTTATCGTATATCTCTACAATATGTATCATTTCAAATTGATCCAATTTCATTTAACTTAATATGTTTTTAAATTATCATGTTCACATAGTGTCTTGAAGAAATATCGATAATCGATTCTTTGACGAATTTTGTTCAAAATTTAATACATATATAGAACTTTGATGATAAAACCAGCGTCAAATTTAACGCATCGTGCTAATAACGTTTTTGACCTATGTTGTACACATATGTAATAGGGGATGTTAGACCGATAAACGTTCTATAGATAGATTTGATCCAGGATATCAGAGAAATCTACAATTTTAATGGAATATCAAGTACAAATTTCATCCTTTTAATCTTTTGTGTTTTTGAATTATTGTGTTCACATTTCCCCCCTTCTACCTGACATTAACAGAGATTAACAATCCAATCCAATCACCTAGTGTTCATTCCATATATTAAGATGGAAATTAGTTGTATTAAATATTTAATCTTCCATTCTACGCCATGCTGATTTTGACGGCATTTCCGCTGTTGATATTTTGGAATGTCAATTATTCTACTGGAATAGTCAAAAATGATGATGACTCTCCCATTTTAATATTCAGTTTCTGTATATATATTGTGACTGCTATCATCCAGATTAATCAGCCCTAAAAAAACTGAAATGGCCCTCATTTGTGTTGAATGAATAACCTACTTGTCCAAACATTGGGGACTGCAAATTTGTGGTTGTAGTTAATACATAACTGCATGGCTTTGTCAGATCAATGATGTACCAAAAAAAAAGCATAATGAAATCTACAGAATACAATTCAAGTGAGACAATATTTATCGTTATCATTGATATTCATGTATATAATTCCTTCTCATCTAAAATGGGAGAGAATAGCTTTGTTGTAGAAATACTTGGTTTGCTACATTATCCAGATTTTTCGAGATTGTGTGCTTCCTTGTCTAATGTGAACCTAGATACAGTAAATTGTCTAATGAATTGCATATAGTGAAATGAAGCAGAGAAATATCCCGGTTATATAGTAAATGTTTGAGGAATTTTCGTCGTAGTTTTGTTAGCAAGTTGAAATCTTTTGGGCGATATTCGGCAGTTTTTATGGAGCAGCACTATTGAATTCCAAGATCTGTTTAGATTACAGCAGCACATTATACTACTACCAATTATTTCAGTAGTGCCAGCTTTCTGGCACAGAGGTAGCGAATCTCCCTCGTGTTCTGGGAGTCCCGGTTCGGGCATGGTTGTTCTTCTGTGTAAAATATGTGAGGTGTGTAACTGCACCCCCCCTTGTAAAAAGGAGCTGTGCAAGCAACTGTGTTGAGTGTGTAGCTAAATCGTACCCTTGGCCCTAGTTGCCGCTGCTTCAGAAACAAGGGACGCTCTATTCGGTTTAAAATCTGCTGATAAGTATCAGCAGATTTAAGCCGAAAAGAGCTTGTCCATGGCAAGTGCCATAAGTAACAACATTGTCGTAGTTTCTCTCCTTTTCTAATAGTGTATGAATAAAGTTAGTCAATGAATAATACATAGGGGAGAAAAAAATTGAACATAATTTTTCTAACCTTCATGGTAGAGGGATTTTTTACAAAAATGACTCCATGTATGAGCATGCCATTTTATGCCTATGGTGCAATGATTAGATGCAACGGTTCTAAAACAAAACACTCCTTTTAAGCTTGGCACATCATTTGAATATTTGCCTTGTTGTCGGTTAATTTTAAAATGTTAGTTCAAGACTCTCTTTCTCTCTATGTATATATATATATATACTTATTTATTGTTACCGTTTTTTCTATTTAGCTGTGAAAGTATTACCATGATGTTGTCACTGAGGCGTTCTAAACATTTTTTTTTCAATCGTTGCAGGTACTTTAGGCACAGGAGGTCGTCGTTGCGCAAAAGATTCTCTTGGAAGTGAAGGTTGCGACATCTTATGTTGCGGAAGAGGATACGACACTCGTCGTGAACTTTTTATTGAAAAGTGTGGGTGCAAATTCAACTGGTGTTGCAAGGTCAAGTGCAAAGTGTGCAGAGAATGGAGAGACATTCACACCTGTAAAATGCCTCACATCACCTGATCTGGATACAAAAGAAAATGCGTTCAGAAATGAAAAAAAATATACACGATATTTTTATTTTCCAGAAGTGGAATGTTATTGTAAGTCTTTCGGACTGTTCCAAGTTATTTCATCAATACAACCACAGAAATATTAGTTCTGGAGTTACAATCAAGGCTTGTTCATTGTTGGCAAATGAGCAGTAAAAATGTATCTACATAATCATATGTGATTTTATTGTAGCCAAAAAAACTGTTTCTGGCGAACTAAGTAAAATTATCTGGCATGGAAGTATTTCTAGCGGATGTTTATAACTTTTTACGCGAAGTTTATCCCCATCCGAAAACAAGTATTTCAAAAGCCCAATTTTGACTATTTTCGCCAAGATACTCATGAGAAGACACTCTTCTAGAGTTTTCTATTTATCAATTCTAGTCGATTTCCAAAATACTTCATTCTTCTACTGTATTAAATGCCTCCTATTGAACTTATGTCAGACGTTCACTGAACCCCAATGCAATAATTCAAGGTGTGCTTCAGCATAAAGAAAATATAGTATTATGGAAAGCATTAGAAGCCTCTATCTTTTAAATCTGAGTGGATACGAAATTCAATAAAACATTCGGATCAGAGAAAGCAATTTTTTGAAAAATAACGACTGCGTTTGTTGAAACTCACATCTAGAACTGCTTGGTGAATGTTTGCTGCTTGTATAAATGTGTAAAATTTTGTATAAATTAAATTAAGAACCAGTATTTATTATTATTGCACTTTTACAGTGTAATTGTATTATTTATACTTTTGTTAAGTAAACAGATGTGATTGTGATTACTTCCATATAACACGAATGGAGTCAATCCACACGAAAACCACAGTTACATAAAAAGTTTAATACTTATGTTATCTAACATTGCATCATTTTATATAGTGATTTTCCCCTCTCAAGTAGAATACCTGATACATTCCAAATATCAATTAATGTGGTCTTTTCACATTTATCAAGTGAACATGCAATGATTCCTTTAATTCCAAGTTCAAATGGTATAAGGAAATCCAAACAAATTCACAAGTACAATTTGTAAAAATTAATTAATTAACCAGCAGATTCGTAAAGATTAAAGGTCGGTAGAAGTTTATTTCAATATTTTATGTAACTTTGTTTAATGGCTTCTTCAATAAAATATTTTTAAATTTAAATATTCTAAAAACAAAATATTTTTAATCTTCATTGCAGCTCGTGCTGTTCTGTTCATTTTACTGTGCCTTTCCCTTATTTTCTGTCAGATACTCTAAAATACATTTTAAAAAGAGAAAATGGCCTCCTCAAAACTTACTTGCAATAAAGATGTTGCTACGAGAACGCCTTGCGTATCACAGGCGTCCAATAGTTACGAAATATGAACTTTTGGCGAAAATGTAGCATTTTTACTGAATCTAACGTGTCATACTTGGCGAGTTTTTTGGGGATTAATCCGTGGCGTGTAGTTAATAGTATTTGGAAATCGAATTTGTGTTTTATATGTATTTTTCGCACCCGATTCAAACAAAAATTTGACCCAAATTTACATTTTTAGTCACAAAATCTTAAACCAAATTTGATGTACTGGAATAATTTTCAGTTATCATGTTTATGAAAGCTACAGACTTACAGACATTCAATCTCTTGTTAGATATTGCTAAAAATTCGATAGATATCTAGACTATAGATGTTAATTCTGTGTATCAAATTTCATTTATCTAGATCTCTACATTTTCTGATAATTGTATTGTTTTCCAAGATAGACATCATCAAAACGGATTTTGCTCAAAATTTTATAGAAATCTGCAAATATGGTTTTAAGCCAGAAATACCAAATTTCATCTGTCTGAAGCAAAGTTTTTAAAAACTATTTTTGTTAGAGACAGATGAACATTTTTTGAAAGCGTGTTTTTCGAACTCAGGAAGGACAAAAAGGAGGAGATTCTGGAAAACCTCGAATTTGACATCTTTGAAGATTACTATATTTTTTTATACAAAAATAATTTTAAAAAGTGATACATTTTGTTATTTATAGCCTTTTAACAATGTTAGCTAATTTCTAACCTCAAACAATTCAAAATTTTGAATTTGTTTTCATGTTAATTGTATTTTAAATATAAATTCATAAACTTGGTTTTAAAAAAAATAAAGAATTAAATGGTCGGATGATAAAATATATAAATTTTTAACATATTATCTTTATAAAATGTATGAGCTTTTAATAACATTGATTTGATAAGCAGAGATTTTGAACTAGGCATCAGAGATTCGAATTTTTAATCATCTGATCACAGCTCAAAATTATGAGATTTATCCCGAAATAGATTTTGTTTCTATAAACTAAATTAAAATCACTCATATATAGATTCATAAATCGGCAGATAATCATATCATTGACGATATGGATCAAAAATTTAACAAATATCTAAAATTATGTAAATGAAATCATATATTAAGGTAGTGATCACTTTCAGGATAATTTTTTTTTTGAAATTTATAACTGTCATTATAAAAAAGATTGTAAAAACATCCGTGAAGCCAAAATATACTAGCTAGATGACAAAAATAGTTGACAAAACTGGAAAAATCCTTCTTATTTTGTTTGTTTGTTAAAAAAAGGTTTAAAGCAAAAATCTTTTAGAGATTTATCGAATGATTTCCTTAAAAGTTAGTTTTTAGATTTAACTTGATAAATAATTACGTAGAACCCGAACAAAAAAACCAATTATATTTCTATCCACTTTCTAAATATTGGTATTACTAATAAATAATGTGATTTTTTTCTCATATTTTGAAGCATTAAAAGAACTATAGAATATTTCAGAATGAACAGATTGCTTATTCTCTAGTTCATGAACATAATTAGCCCAAATTGAAAGAAAAAAAATAAAAATAAAAATAAATATATATATTTTTTAAACACCAAATTTGAAAAAAAAAAATCTTATACCCATATTTTGAAAAAAACATTATACCAATTAAAAAAATTATACTTTATATATATATATATATATATATATATATATATATACCAAATTTTAAAAAAATGAGATTTTTATTTATGAGATTTATTATAAGTAAACTACAAAGATAAGAATTTGAGATAATAGTATTTAAAGAAGTGAAATAACATTGAAACATATATAAATGCAATTATAAAAATAAATGTACTTTCCCAAAAAATAGATTTATAAATAAGAATCAAAATGTTTTTAAAATAATCCATTCCATTCTGTTTTCGTAAAGAATAAATTTTTCAATGTAATCACTTATCTTAAATATGAGCTAATCTATCTTTGATATCACCGCTTTTATCCATCTTCAAATCTCTTTGGATTTTTGAGTTAATGCTCCCCGACTGGTCCCAGACTGCACAGACAGACATCCCAAAAATGAATTTCAAAAACCATTTTGCAGAAATTCACAAAACTAATAATATGGCCCCAAACCAAATTTTATACCTCTAATTCCAAGCGTTTTTGAATTATCATGTTCAGAAACAAAGATATGTTTCCAAAAAAGGATACCTTTCCGAACTCAAGAAGTTCTGCAGTGGTTTATGAGGACTTTGATATCCATTTTTTTTTTTTCTTTTTACGATTATAATTTTTCTTCTAATTTATATAAAAAGAAATTTTGCTACAAATACCACGTACCAAATTCTGTCTTCATTTCGTTGCACTTCTAAATTGTCGTTTTCGTAGGCAGATCGATAAATATAATTCTTAAAAATGCTTTTTATCATGTCAGAACATGGTATTGTTTTAGGAACGAGGTTTTTTTGGCGTCAACAAAAATCTGTACGCGCAAAATAAAACAATCCGTAAGCGAAAAATTAAAATTTTATTATCTGCACGAGCATCACAAAAAAATTTCAGCTTTTGATAACGCGTTGCCATTGCCTTTACAAACATTCTGATTCTTAAAAAAGTTAATGAATACAACAAATAAAACATAGAAAAATGTCATTTTGAGCACGTCATTATATGAAATGAAATAAATAGGAACTGTGCTATTTTTTTAAAACAATAAATGCGAGACTAAGTTTTTTTTTGATCGTTTGCGATACTAGAATGACTCAATAAATGAAGCAATTAAAATGAATAAAAATATAATTTAACTTGCTTGGTGATGTTTGGCCGTTCAAGAAATTATGTTCTGACATGATACATTGAAATATGTATAGAAGATTTCATTTTAATCTTTCTGAGTTTTCTCAGTGTCATCATTTTTTTCCCTCCTCCCCCAGACTCAAGAACTAGGAACTGTAAAGCGCGTTTATTCATCAAAATCTCAACTTGGGCTCTTTTTTTTAAACTTATTTTAATGTGTGTGTTTTTTCTCCATATCCTTCACATAATAATAAAAAAAAATGATAAGGGGAAGTATCAGTCTTTCTACCCTTGGTAATAAGACATATTGCAACGATCAGAATTCAAATTCTAAGAATTACAAACCGATTATACGGCAGTTTCCAACAAAACTTTTGAGTTCCTGCGTTTTTCCAAAAAGACCGCTCTCTGTCATCCCTTCGTAGCTTTTCGGAATCCCCCTCCCATGCCCCTTCAAGCCGATTAAGAGATACCATACCTGACGTTTGAAATGACAAAGAAGAGAATCCGACATAAAAGCCCCTTCTCATCCCGCTCTGAGCACCACTCGACATCTACGGAAATTGCCGCAGTTAAAACCTTCTTTAGGAATCGGACGCTTTCTTTGAGAAAAAACGTGCCCGCTAAGAAGGAACCCACCGTCAAAGAGACATAAAAACGGCCTTCTCGACATCCCTCGGTCCATTATACAAACAGATGTCGCAAGACTACAGTAGGTGCCGACAGGGCAGCACAAAAGGTGTTCCCTCGGAGGGGTCAAAAAGGAGAGGCCCCATTGTCCACTTCAAAAAGGAACTGGCGGTTAAAATTGCACCAATTACATAAATGTCCCTAATGGATGTATTGTGCAGTGTTGTTGTGATATTGAATCGCATTGACAACTGCATTTTGATCCCATACATGAGGATTTCTCACACGAATAGATTTCTGAAATCTCTTTAAAAGAAAATTTTTTTTTGAACATTATAGCATGATAAGGTTTTAGATTATTTTTTTTACATGTATGCTTAATTATAGAGAAGAATAGAATTACTGAGTGTATACAATTATATATTTGATAACATTACAATGTTCTTTATAAATGTGGCGTTAAAAACTATAAAAAGTGAATTATTCTGAAAAACTTTAAGGAAATAAAAAAAAAAATGATACTGCTGAAATACCTACTTATTGAATTTAGAGGTGATACAAAATTGAATTTTGTGCAATTACATGTTCGCATCTACTCAGGTAAACTTAAAAACTTTGATTTGTCAATTAAAAATCTAATTAAAATTTTAAAAAACCTTTTCTCAAAACTAACTTCAAAATCTACATATAATAGCCGTACAAAAAATCTGCCCTGTAAAGCGTTTATACTTTTTTTTTGGGGGGGGGACGATAAATCGTTCTTCACAAAAGTATAAACTGATTTTGAACTAACCCTTAACTAAAAAGAAAAGGAGAAATAATTTAGTATTTATTAATTTTTTTAAACAGAGCTTTAAAATTTTTTTGTAAATCAACAAAATTTTACATTTATTAAAAAAAGAAAAAAAAAAAGAAAAGCTGCTTACTTCAGCTTTTATTTGAGCTGATATATCAATTACTAGAACAAATCCAATTTTCGAGTCAAAGAATGCCCAAAATACAATATTGCTATATTGTGCAAATTCTTTTGTCATATTTTTCCAAAATTGGATTTCGTCAATTTATATACTGAAAGCCGATTTTAGATCGTTTTTAATGTTTAGATCGAATAAGTATCGAATTTTTGTTCAATATTGTCTGTAGATATGCTGATAGAGGACTATACTTGATAAAACCGACTTTCTCTACATAAATAACACATTATAGGGAAATGCAAATATGTTTTTATTTTTACACATAACAAATGGTTTTATTTAAAGTAAAAATAAAGAAAAATCAGCGTAAAATTTCTAAACTGAAAAATTTCAGAATACCCCAAAGAATTTTTTGTAGTATCTCGCATCGAAAGAAAGTGTAAGCATTTAATTGCATGTCTTTTGGCTTTTATAATGACTTTTAGACGTCGTGGGGCTGATTCGACCAATTGTTGGTGGTATCTGATGTTATTTTCTTCTTGTAACATCATTCTTTTTGTAACACTTGTTTTAAATGGGTTTCGTTTCTAATTTTGTGTTTTTGAACAACTATTTCGACTGTTACCCACAGATATTCAATGCATATGAGCACTTCCCTTTAGATTGCAGCGAAGTATATCCAAGTAAAGCATATGACTTAAAGTGTCATCTATACCAGGGATGCACAACCTTTTCAGGATGAGGGGCCAAAATATGTAAAAGGATCATGTCGAGGTCCAAAGCAGCACGCAAATGTTAAAACATCTTATAAATGTGAAAACACGGGGTTTTTTTTCGAGCAATACGCATGAATTACAATTATTACTTCACTTATTTTACTCATGCACACATTAAGCAATCAATAAATGAAACACAAACATTATAGATAGGATGGAAATACTTTACTTAAATATATATATATAAGGATTTCTTCTAAAAAGGTGACAAACTTGAAATAGAATAACAGAGAAAAACTTTTTTGGTAATTATAAGAGCACTTAAATTTTGAGAAAAAAATTAATAACCAAAATTAGCAAAAATTAATGAGATGGCTGGGGCTGAATATTTGAAGTTATTGATTTTAGGTTGGGCTAAGATTGGTTGTGGCAATAGGCAGAACAAAATAAATAGAATAGCAAAAGTATTCTCTCATCCACTATTCTATTTCTTACTTTTGATTTGTTTAAATTCATTAGTGAGAAAGTTTGCTCACAAATGTAAGAGCTACCAAAGAAAGTTGCACATGCTGCTGCATTTTGCTTTAAGCATGAAAATTCCTCAAGTAAGTCTCTATAAAATTCTAATATCGGTTTTTCTTTAAAATGATTTTTTTTAAAAAAAACCAGAATTCTGTAAATCGATTAAGGCTGACTGCATACTCTCATTCACTAGATTTACATCAACAGAAAATAGAAAAAAATATTAATCAATTTTTGTTAGGCATTTTTCAAAATCTGAAAACTGATAATCAAACGCCTTGCACAAGCTTTGAATTTGATCCTCATACTGCATTTTCATGTGTGGAAAACTTTCACGTCCATGAACTTCTACTATGCGAAAACTCGTACTCACCATGAAGGGAACAAACTGAAAAGGCACATAATAAAAAGTAAATAAACCTAATGAACAACAGTAAATTATTTATTCTTGAGTAGAATCGTTTTCGTATCCGATTATTTTTCCTCTTTATTTGAAAAAAACTAATTTCATTTTAAATTAATCTTATTTTATTAGCAACAATTGCGGGCCAACTTCAAAGGCTACGCGGCCCATAGGTTGTGCATCCCTGATCTATACGAACTAAATTTCCTATCCCGGATGAAGCCATACAACCTCAAACCATGACGGCGTCAGCACCATGTTTAACTGCAGGATGTAAATTTTTTGGATCCAAAGCAGTATTATTCTTTCTCCATACGTTGCGAAGGCTGTCACTACCAAAAATGCAAAGTTTCCTTTTATCGCTAAATATAACTTTCTTCCAAAAGTTATTGGTCTTCAATTGATAAGTTTTTGTAAACTTCAAATGCTTCTTCTGAATTTGCAAGTTGATGTACAGTTTTTTTTTCTCTCTAACAATTCACCTTTTATATACAGTTTGCGTAATTACTTCACGCACAGTTACAATACTTATACTTCTGCCAATGTTTTGAAAAAATTCTGCATTAATTTGGATTAACCATATTGTCACAGCAAAATAAAGGAAAGCGTTGAAAATTTAAGTTCAGATGGAAATTTCATTTTCCAGCAGGGCAGCAACCATAAATACACGGTACGTAATGCCGAAATGAGGTGTCTTTTTCACGGTAAACAACAGTTACATCCACCACCGAAATACCCCAACCTCAATGGATTAAATATCTGTGAAGCACACTCAAAATAGTGGTTCAAAAACACAAAATTGGAGACAGAACTCATTTAAAACAAGTGTTACAAAAAGAATGGTATAAAATATCTTCAGATACCACCAAAAATTGGTCGAATCAGTACCATGACGCTTAAAGCCGATATTTTAAAAGCCAAAAGACATGCAATTAAATATTGATACTTTCTTTTTTGGCGAGATATTACAAAAATTTCGTTGATGTATTCTCAATTTTTTAAGGGTAAAAATCTGCGTAAGTTTCTTTAAAATGCTTCTGAAATATTTCGGTTTAGAGTTTTTACATTGATTTTCCCTTATTTTTACTTTAAATTTAACCATTTGCTTTGAGTAAAAATAACAACATGTTTGCATTTCCCGGTGATGCGTTATTTATATTGAAAGTCGGATTTATCAAACAAAACTGATATGTACTCTCAATTGTTTGAGCCACTGTATATAAGAAACGGAGCAATACATATATGTTCTATCTCGAAAACTTTGCAATTTTTTAAAGTCTACATTTTAAGATATTTTAGACCTATTAACATTCATAATAACTAATTAAGTTTTAGAAAATATTCGGTTGAACGACAATCTTACTGCTAAGCATGTACTTGTAAAAATTGCAAATCAAACACACAATGCCAGTGGATTCTGAAATGAGTACTTGACATTTTTTAACCTATAAGACATTGCATTGAAATAAAAAATAAAAAAAAACTTTTCAAAGACGTATTTAATAATATTCTCTTACAGTTCTATTATTTTGTATTAAAAAAACCTATTTCGCTCACCTTTTATTCCTGCCTCTAAATAATAAAGGGAATTCAGGTAATCAGATCGAAGCTGAACTCGAAATAATGAATTCTAAAAAACCAAACTTAATAAGCATGAGCAAACGATTTTTTTTAATAAGACGAAAAGCAAATGAAAATCGTTCGTTTATGGAAAAGCTGTAAAATAAAAATAATAAACAAATAGGAATTGTCATTAAAAAACCCATTATAGAATCACATAAAATTATATTATTACATAATATGAAATTATATTACTTAAAAGCAATATTTTATTCTTCAAATTATCATTATTCTTCAAATTATTATTATTAAGTTATTGTTGTTGTTTTCAAGTTATGTAGTGAGCATACAACTCAAAAATGGAAAAAAAAAAAAAAAAACGAATTCAACAGAAAGGTTGCTATAACTTATAGTGGAACTGCTCCGTTTCATTTGGTTGTCATATTGACGATAAGATTGCGTTTATCAAGATGTGTAGATACAATACATAATTTCATCTAATTTCGCTGCACTTTTGAGTATCATTTTCGAAAACATACTGACAAACAAATACACGGACTTAATTTTCATAACTTTAAATACACCGTTTTTTTAAACATGATTTTAATATTATTTTAAACAGAAATTTTATTTAAATTATTTCCTGCTTTTTAGACATTGAAATAAGTGAAATTAAGACAAAATTTAACATAAAATTAAATTACGAGGAAATTTAACAATTATTCAACCTTATCGATTATTTAAACTGAAGATAATTTCGGTGCAATTCTTGAACTCACTTAACGGAGCTGATTTATACTATAGGGCTTAAATGAATGTTATTTCACATATACTCGATGTTTGATATTAATATAGCACAAAAAAATTATTTCTTAAAGCTTCTTGTTGTTTAAAGATATTGATTATACAATGCTAATTTAATCAATTTTATTGAAATTCTAAATGCACAATTAAATTTATTAAAGAAGCCCCATACCCATTAGACCTCATTTAGATACCAATCATAATGGAGATAGGCAGTGTAAAACAAAATGTCCGTAAGATATACGAATATGCTACATGTGAAGCAGGAACTTTAATGTTAGATATACCAATATTTCCTTTGAATCAGCAGGTCATCAATGGGGCTAGGGAAAAAATAAACACACTGATTTTGCCGGTTTGTAGGGGTATTTCACGGAGTTCTTGAACTCAAGGTTCTTAACCTCCAGACAGAACAAATTATTAGAGTAATAACATGGCACTTAAATTACTTAGTAAATAGTTGTCCATGCACAATTAAAGGTATTACATAAGAAAGCAATTGATAACTAAGAATATTTATTATTTTATAAAGAAAGGAAAGTTTACTCATATGTTTTTTTGGCATCAGCCAAAAGACTTGCAAGTAAGTGGGTGTAGTAAAGCTATGATGAAGACTTATTCTTGAAGTTGTCAAGATCCCTTAGCTTAAATAAAGACACGCACATAACTTTTTGAAGTTAATTTTATTTGTAAAAAACCGGAGACACAAATGACTAGGTAAACAACTGTACAACTTGTATCACAACAATTTTGTTCTGAGAAGCACCTTTTGCTTTTAGGCTACAGAAAAAGAAATAAACATACAAATCACATATCCAGGGTGAAAAAGATACAGCCACATATGCATATAAATAGATAAAGAATGAAATACAGCTCTCGAATAGCTAAGTACACGGAATCGTACAAAACACACTAGGCATGGAATCAACCACACTGGAAAGTCGATCAGAATTCAAAAACACTTAAGACAGAACATGCATATTGTATAAGATAATACAAAGTAAATGCAGACATTGAAAGAGATTTAAATAGCTATATACAGTATGTACAGAGACAAGGCCAACAAAAGGGAAACAATATATAATAAAGGAAATAATTTTTAATTGTATCATTCAAAATAACTTTTAACTGCTACATAAAATAATTTTACTTGATTAACAACAATAAAGCGTCAAAAGTCCAGACTAATTGCAAACTCAAACCTTTTAATTTATAATTATAGTATATATATTTTTTAATTTATAGTTTTAAATTTAAATGAGTAAAAAAATAAAAGAAATTGAGAAAGTTTTAATCAAAACTTATACTATCATCAATTAAAATGCCTTGTTTCTGTTGCTCTTGGACCATATTAACAATGGTAAAATTATACATTAAAATGATTATTAAACTAATTAAATTAAATTAGTACAATTCAATGAAATTTATTTCTTAAAACCTTTAAAAAGGGAAAAAGTTTAAAAAATGAAAAACATCACCCATCAGAAACTGAGGTAGGCATAGGTCTGTTGATGGCTTTTCAATAAAAATATATTTCTTAATAACTAATGAAAGCAATACATTTAACTAAAATGTGTTGTTGCTTCTTTTTTTACCTGATGCATTGATGCATGATTATATCAAAGTTTAACTGAGAAGAAAAAAATTGAATATGCATTAGGAACTGTACTCGACTTGTTAAACTGTACTTGCAACAATAGTTTGGCAACCAAATTAAAGGCGGAGGGAAAAAAAATCGGAAATTTTAACAGTAAAAACTACTGCTGCACTAATAATTGACGCTTTATTGTGATATTAAAATAAAAATCTTTTAAGTTTTTGATAAGAAATATATTAATTTTTTTTCACATTAGAAGTCCCAGAAAATAATTTAAAATTAATTATTTCTTGAAAAAATATACATTATATTATAAAACAGCACATTCTCATTTAATTATTACATATCAAACCAATTATTTTTCATATTTTTACTATTTTAATGTAGGAAAATAAAAGAAATATTTTCAGTTGATGAAAAATAAAAATTTCCCCTTTGTCATGGCCAGTTAAAAAAGTATATCAAATTAGAAATTTATAAAATAAAAATAAGCAAGTATTTCCAAATTGCTTGGAAACAAAGATTAATTCCACATGAGAAACAAAGATTTCAGCAACAGTTATTTTTCATTAACTCTCAAATCGTATTGTAGTTCAATTTGATTAGAGACATTTATTTGGGATCGAAAAGTGATAAAATATCTAAATACAATGAATTGCACAAAGAAAGAAAATTGAAAACAATGTTAAAAAAATATATAATTTAAAAATTAACATTCATTTTAAATATCAAAATGTTCTATTGAATTCAATTAAATATCATTTTTGAAAAAAACTTTAAAAAATCAAAAAATTCTTAATATTTTGCTACAGTCATTGCAAATTTACAAGAAATGTTAGTAAGAATAATTCAAAGTACCAAATTTTAAGATGTCACATGTAAAAAAATTAACATAAATTTACTTATTTCCTTTAAAAGTAATCTGTGAGCAAAATATAACAAGGATTATTAATAAGTTAGCCCTAAGCTTTTTACTTGGACTATATAAGAAGGTGAAATGATAAATATTCCAACCTCCAAAATTAAGCCTCTATAAAAATGGCAGTGAATTTGCTTTTTATTCTGAAATCTCATACTCTTAATGAATGAGATATAACAGTATTCCCTAAATAATCTGGCAGATAACAGATCAAAATATTAATATGAGTGTTAGATTAGTAAGATTTATTTAAAAGGAAGCATTTTAATAGCAATATTTATGTATACAGTTCAAACCATTATAAACAAAAAAAATTACACAACATATAATAAATATTGCAAAAATATAATTTAAAAAAACATGAAGTGACTTATTTTATTTTTAAAATTCTTCCTTTACTTTTCTGAAAATATCTAAGAGTTCAGAAGTCAATTGGCTAAAATGCCAGATTATAGAGAGACAACTGTATTTAGAATTTACAAAAAGAAATATATTTAAAAAACAACAACATGGAATCACTAAGATATATCTTCAAACAAACACAGAAATGCTATCATTTTAAATTTACTAAGGAATACAGTAATAATATATTAATGAAATTCAGTTTATAGAGATCATAATAAGCAGTTTTAAGACAAAAGTTCTTTGCAGAAAAATTTAATATAGCATATAAAGATCTTTTAAACTTTGAATTCGAAATTTTAAAAAATTAAATCTTAAATTAATGTCATCAAAATCCCATATTTGTCACAAAATGGAAAAATAAAAATTTTAATTAAAAGATATGCCTTTTGCATATTGCTGTATTTATTTTACTGTTGACCTTGTGATATTTTTTTTAAATTCAAAATCAAATAATCTGAGAAAAAAAATGTTTCTATTCTACTATAAACTTTGCATTAAATGATAAGGATTATTATAAGACAAAATTTGTAGTCATGCAACAAAAGAGTTTCTAAATTTTCATTTCTAGAAATACTTTTTAACTAACATATAAATTATATTTATATTTATCAGAATTCAAAATCAGTCTTTAAATGAATGAAATAGAAAATCGATTCAAAACTACAACACATCTTGAGAGCTAATTTACTTATTTGTCAATGAAAATAAACTAACCCTGAAAATTACAGAAGCAGGAAAATATCTGCACAATACAATTAAAATTAATGCAAAAGGAGGTTGCCAATGCACACAACTGTTGTATATTTTTCAACAGGAATTCCTTTTTTAAGGGAAAAAAATGAAAGAATAATGGACAGACAAAGACAAGTTGGACGATCATTCAATGATTATCAGTGTGCGTGATGTAAAGATGAAAGTTAGGCACTGTAATGTCCTGCTTATGGCACAACTACTCAATAAGTAGTTGACTGAAGCAAACAATACTTGTGACTTATCCACTGATTTTAAGTGGTGTAGGTATTACACTAAACACAAAAATATTTTTCTAATAAAGCCATTAAATTTATTTATTCAAAATCAGACAGAGCCAATTTTGTCATCAATGTATGTATATATAGATATAAATAAAATTTATTTTCAACCAAAAACTTTTTTGTAAGAACTTACTCCAAACATTTAAAGTAAGAGTAAAGGTTTACTAGATTTTATTTACTTATGTCAGGGAAAACTGTCGATACATTTGCAACTTCAATTTTATGAAATTCATGCACATAATCTCATATAAACTTATAGTTTAAGAAATCTTGTTTCATTATATCAATCTAAGCAATATCTTCAAATATTTTTTCATATTAATACTAATAATAATAAAAGGGAATAAATAATGTGGTGTTTTTTTTTTTAAAAAAAAACACAGAACATCATAATGTTTTAATTTCTATGATTTGATGAAAGTATGATATTTCTTATGTAGCAATGAATGAATGATTGTTTTTAAACTTAATTGTATGATGATTCTGTTACGAAGCAAGTTGCTGAAACATATAAATAGTTATGAGAGGATATAAGAAATAACCTGCCTCCACTACAGCTCGAAATTGTATTACTTGGACCACATTTATATCTCACATGAGATAACTGATGATTAACTCTTTATGAGACAGAATGGAAAAAAGTTTCCAATGTATATCCCATTTATCTACATAATAAATGCCTTTGATTCTATAATAATGAGACAATAGAGCCAGTTGTTGAAGGAAAAAGGAATCAAAGAGTAACAAAGTAGATTTTGAGTACTGTTCCAATTTATAATAATTCTTATTCAAAGTTTTTCTAAAAAAAGCAATTCTTTCAAAAAAATTCAAAGAAAAGCCAGAAATACATGCAGCTTCACGCAATACACTGATGAGTCACTATACTGAAAATAATTTTTGTAATAATTTTATAATAAAGTCACCATTTGTCATTATATTGTAACAGAGTGATTTCAACTATTAATTTAATAAATTATGAAACAATTGTTGAAAATCAAAGCAATAAAAATTTTCTGAGCACAAATAGCTTCTACAGTAAAGGAAAATTATTGTATATGAATTTTAAAAAATTTGCTAACAACTATAAGAATTTGGATTTTACGTCAAAATTACTAATCTTCAAACAAATTCTTTGAAATTACTGTTTACCAATAAAATAAATCAATAAATTGAGTTAAAAAATTTGCTTATGCAGCACATATATTTAAATGGCTGGATAAAATTTAGTGAAAAATACGCTCCAAGCAAATTTGTTGGAACCTATCCATTTTCTGAAACTATCGTGCATCTCCACACATCTATTCTACATCTTAAAATACAGCAGTGACACAAGCTTATTTTGTGGCCAGTAAATACTAAGTAACGTCTTTACTACAAAATTTGTACTGGTAATGCAATTTAACAAAAATACAAAAAAACTATTCTAAAAGAATTGAACAGATATTTCTTTTTCTTTAACAAGTGCATGAAGGATGGAACAAGTTTGTTTTCTTTTTTAAAAAAATCAAAAAACAGTTCAACATGCTTTTACCAAGCATATAAATAACTCCCAAAACTTTGCAATACAAAAAGACCGAAAAAACTTGTATAAATTTAAAAAGGCATTAAAAAAGCAACTTGCATACCATTGAAAATTCAATATCCCTTGGAGTAAATATATTAATGGAAAGAAGAGCATTATTGATAACACAGAAGATAATTACTATCAATGGTTGTGGTAAATTATGATTATTCTAACAACTGTATCTTTTAATTACTGATTTAATATTTAAACAAAAAAGTTCACTTTTTTCAAACTAATTACATGATTCCCACTATATTAGGGGGTTTTTTTTTAAAAAAAAACATTTTTTTTCCAAAATACTGAACCTAAAATAAAACTACCATGCATGACATTATAATTAGAGTATAAAAATAAGCCAATCACAGACTTTAAAGGGCAATTTTTGCTTAATAGTATTAATCAGTTTTAAAAAATAAAGTTTAATTATTATTCAAATGTTTAGGATCAATTGGATATCTAAACTTTTACCTTGTGCTATGCCATACCAATTCTGTCAGGTTTTTGCATAATTGGTTCTAGTATGGTATGGCTGAATTTACATGGCATGAGCAAAAGTGAATGACCAGCTTAATAATATGAAACAAAGTACTAAGTGGGAAGCATGTACTTCATTTATTTCAAACACAAGCATTGCTTAAAAATAATAAAATAATAATTTTAGAATCTTTTACTTTTCAGAAATACTATCAAATCTAATTGTTTCAATCAACAAGAAGTTTTTTAAGACCTAACTACCTGAGAAGTAATTTTTGGACCCTGAATGCAATGTTATTTTTGTACAAGCATTACATATATATTCTTTTTTTTTCTCTCTCTCTTTACATGGGAAATCATCATTCAAAATTTTTAAATTGCAAATACAGTAAATTTTTTTAAAAAAATTATTGCTTTTAATATTATTGCTGAAATTTTTTTTAAAAAAATCAAATTTTCTATAGATATAATAATTATAATGAACATAATATTCTTGGTAGACTGTATACAAGCATAATAATTTTCACTTATACTTTTAGACCCTATATGTTAAGATCTCAATACTAAAAAATATGCAAGAGATTCACATGCAAAAAAAAGTATTTTCAATTAAAGTCACAAAAGGAAGCAGATAAATTGAATATAAATAAAGACATTTAGTATTAGTACACGAAAAGTTCTTTGATATGTTGGATTTAATCAAACCAGTTACTCTGTACATTAATCAGGGTTTTGGTAAATAAAGAACAGTTTCTAACATTCACATTTAAATAATTAATGAAATATGTATAAATTAATTACCTAAATGCAAATTCAATCATCCCCTTTAATTTAAAAAGCTTTGGTGGACTGAAGCATTATAAATTATAAAACTATGGGTTCATACTACAAAAAATAGATGTTTCGGGATTTAATAACTAAATATGCTTATTACTAAATTGTAAGTAAATATAAAATAAATTAAATAAAGAGTAATTAACTAAAAATAAAATAAGCCTATTGTCCTTAAAAATTTACAAAAGTCAGAGACAACTTGCATATTAACATTTTTCACTATTGAAAATGTATTAAAGAAAAACACATATTCATACATGCTCAAATTAAATGAGATAGTTTTCTTTTAAAAATTAATAAGTAGATAATATACAAGCATATTTTTTAAAAAAGAACACATTTAGAAAATTTTTAACAAAGAAATATGATTATAAAAATATAAGTATTTAAAAGTTTGTTATTTAAGAGAAAATCTTTATACTAAAACCAGATATATTTTCTGTTCTAGAATATCAGTTGATTCAGTTCCAGATTAGTTTAAGAGAACTTTATTTTAGGAATGAAAAAAATGCATATCTAAAAAAGATAGAAAGTAAGCAAATTAATTACATCAAAACAGGATACAAATATTTGTAATTACCCTATTTTATTGCAAATATAAAATTAAATAATATAATTATGAAATGCATGTGCATAAGCTCTCATATTTTATGCAACAAAAAAAAAGAACGAAAGGAAAAGAAAATTGATTGTTACTTAAAGGATGATATAGCTTTTCCCCAGATTTAAGAAATGAATATGAGAATAATAAGCCTGAAAAATTTCTTGAATGCAGAATTTTAACATAAAATCTATTATTTCATAAGTTCTATAATCTAAATGGGTTCTAAAATAGGATATTTGATTTAAGTCAGTATATTATCCATTTACTTTACCAAACTGGATATAAAGGAAACATTTTGATAACTAATAATAATGAAAAATATAGGTATGAAAATACAAGTTCTGCAAATATAAAAAGTATGAATTTTCTTAATAATGAATTTACAATTCAAATCTAAATTTGAAACAAAGTTAAACAATTGTAATCTTAATAGAATTTACAACTGCTTTTAAAACACAAATATAATTTAAAAATTTATTCAAAATTTTACATTATTTTAATCATTAATCAATTAAATTTATATTTATAAAAAAACACTATTTAACAATTAAGTTTTCAGTTAATATTTCTCATCTCAATTTAAAAGCAATTATATTTTTAAAGGCATAGCCCCTTTTCTATCAAATAAATAATTTTCAGAAATTTTTTTTGATTGACAGTTAATAAAAATAAAGGAAAATACAAACATTTTCTGCATTATTCTTGTTGCTCTCTTTCTTTTATCTATTATTCAAGAAGAAAACAGCAAAGGGCTTTATAACATATTTTTTTAAGGATCTTTCTCTTTTGATTATTTTTTAATACAATTTCAGACCTTAAAAAAATGCTAAATAGAATTTTAAAAAATATTTTTTAAAAGAAATTTAGGAACCGAGTTTGACTTGCAATTATTTGCATGCCTAAATAAATAGAATGGTACATTCAAATTACTATTTTTGAAGTTAGGAACCACATATGCTGATTTTAAATTATCATTACACATACACAATCCAATAAACAATTCTGTATATCATTAGAATTGGAATTCATGACTTTTTAAAAATATTTATCATGGCAGAAGCTACTTTAAGATATATATAACTTTCTAACTATCAAAAATTTGAAATTCATAAGGCTCAGTTAATTCGATGTACATTCAATTAAATTATTTAATCAATAATATACATCTGAAAATAAAAATGCTTATTTAAAAACAATAGAGGCCATAAATTAAATGAAATAACTAGTGAGAAAAGGGACTATCAGATACCATACAAGATAAATGAGATTAGTAGCAAATATTTTAAATATTATTCAACAATTACACATAAATGGGGAATCTTTGGATATAAGACAATCAACCAACATATTCTTAGTATTTATGAAATTTCATTCCCCAATTAAAATATTACATTTGATTTCAGCATTCAATGATTACAACATTCTGGAAAATGAAAATAGATTTCAAAAGATTTTCCCCATCATCTAGAAAATATTCCATTCTGTCAGGAATGTGGAATGATTTACATAATAATTTTCATTAAAAGATTATGTTTAAAATTATCTGCATGATGGATTTATATGTACACACCATGATAGATTGTTATTTATATAATGGTAGGGAGTAAAATCATATTAGTTCAAAAATTAAAATAATTCAAAGAACATTTTAAACAGAGGGAAATAAAACAGTTTTTTGAAAGTTAAGATAATACTCAAAATGAATATGAAATGTATAAATAATCAGAAGGTTGACAAATCTGCACTTCTATACATAAACAGAAACTGAAGCTGTTTTGAAAGCTACAAAACAATTATACAAAAATCAATAACCGAGTTCATTTAACAAAACAAATAGAAAAGTCAGACCAGCTATTAAAAATAAATAGTAATTTTTACTTTAAAAAAATAATAACCTATGAGATTAACATTTATACATTTTGATACAAAAATTAAAAGCAAAACAAATCACCTGTCTGACACCATTTTGCAAACAATTCATGAAAAACATTTTATAACAAATTAAGACTGTACACATATCATAACAATAACTCAACAATTAAAGAATGTTGCTAATGCATCAGTTTTTCCTGCAATACATTATTGCCAGAAACAAAATTGGAATAACATAAAATGCAAGTATATATGGCAGCACAAAAATTTCAACCCAACAAATCATTTAAAATCATACACTCACCCAAATAGAAGTAAACATGTCCAAGGTGGCACAATGCATATAAATAGAAGAAAATGAAACGAAAAATTATCTTCATTCGGATTCAGAATCATCATCATTGAATCCAGACAAATCTACATCTTCCAGTAAGCCTCTACTTAGAGCATATTCTAAAAGAGCTAAATGGCAAAAAACATACTGATCAGGCATTTGAATACTGAAGGCTCTTTGTGCACGTATTTTCTCAACAGTTTTTACAATGTCAATCAATCCTGTAGCTTCCAATTTGTTAATGCAAATGTCCAAGGTAATAAAAGTGCCTGTAAGAAGTATAATAAATTTTATCAAAACAAACATATATTAGTGTACTAAAAAATTTAATTATTTTTTTCTAAATTTATGCATTATTATAATAAATATTAACAATTTTAACCTGATAATGTTTAAACAGTGGTAGACAATATTGTTTCAAGTAGCATGCATAGTGAAATGTATTTATTCAAATACTAAAGAATATATTGCTGAACTTAAAACTATCATACTTCTTACCAAGAAATGCACATTTACACAGAGAACTCAAAAATTAGTGATACCAGACTTGAATGTATTAATTGGTATAAACTAAATTCTGTTTACAACTCTGGAGAAAATTTCTTATTTCTTACTTTATTACAAGAATTAACTTTTTTTAATAACCAGATTGGATAGTATGGAGGCCAGAGAATCAAAATCAAGATCAAAATCAAAATAGTTAGTTCAAAGCCTCATGTAATAATAAAAACAAGTTTATTTTCATGCGTGAAACAAAAATCATCACCCTACCAGTTCTGCCAATCCCTGCACTGCAGTGCACTACAACAGGTGGTCCCAATGGATGCCCCTGCCAATGGGCTCCAATCATCTGCACAGCTTCAGCTTGTTTCCTGCGCACTTTGTCACGGAAATCCAACATAGCTAAAGCTGAAGATGGAACTCCAAAGTCTGGCCAACTAGTGAATTGCATGTGGCACACTTCTTGAGATGTATTTTCCTAATTCAACGTGAGAAAAATAAATAAACTTTAATGCTTGAAGACAATTGTTTTTTAATATAATTTGAGACTATTATAAAAGGAGCTAGTATTTATTAGCGTAATAAAACTATAATAAGCATTGGACTTAGGATGTATATTAATAAGGTAATTAGGAATATTAGATTATCATTAATTATTCTTTAGAACACAGTATTTTTCATTATTTAATCTGCCCGATTTCTTTCATCATATACTTTTTGAGTGATGTCCACTCAACAAGTAAAATAAATAAAGAATGGCCAAGAAATCTACCATTGAATACACTGCTGGGAATATCTCATAACTTTTAAATGACATGGCAATACTTAATTAAATTTTTCTTTCCACAAATTGAAACATACTCTATACTAAAGTCTTAGACATTAGAAGCAAAGTGTATTTTTCAGATATAGAAAACAGAGGTAGAGTGAATTATCTTTATAAGTGCCAACTCAAGTCGAAGAACATTATCAAAAACATTTACCATTTTTTCAATGACATCAGAAAATAAGTTTTTAATTTGACTGAATGTAACTACGCAGCAACAAAGCAGTGAAGCTACATTATGAAGATGATCTGATTTCCAATAATTCCCTAAATTTTGTCATAATAAAGGTTCTAGGAATTACAGTCTATCCTGAATTATCAGATAAAGATGATACACTAAACATACACTGATAAAAAATAAACAAAAAACTTTCAAATATATACTAGAATGCATATTAAAACAAAGCTAATATTTTTAGAAATTTTAATGATGTTCATTGATTACATATAACTAATACAATTATATATATACGTAAGTTGTGTGACAATCAGAGGTATTTAGAAATGAGAGGAAACAATAATGTAAGATCTCAAAAATACTTAAAAAAAATTTTTTTTTTTTTAAATTCAAATATAGTATTGAAAAGTATCGATTTTTTTTAAAACTTGAATACTTTCTTTTTGATTATTAGAGGATTAAATCTCTGGTTCCATAAATTATGTTTTTAAAATGCATGGTTGGAAATTTTACAGAAAACTGAATAATACAGAACTAATTGGAAAATAATAAAATCAATTTTTAATGACCAATTTAGAAATTGCAATAATATCTAACAATAAAATTTTAAATTTTAAGTAGAAATTCCTAATTTTTAAAATAATTTAATCAATGAATGAATAAAATAATGTATGAAGAATTGAATTATATAAAAGGCCCAAATCCTTTTAATGAACTCCACAAATAATGAAAGAGAATATGTGTCTACCCAAGAACCCTCTAATTCGGTATAAATAAACTTTATGGGATTGTGCATCTTAGAATGATAATTTATTTCCTTGGAAATTTTAATTAAAAACCAAACAATCAAGTATTTTTATACATTAACTTACAAAATTGTTGCCTCAAAATTGTTTTTGCAATATTTTAAAAATATGTATTTAGTTTTCATGTAACGGTTTTCCAAATTTTAACTTTTTATTTATTTTAATCAACATTTTTCACAGTAGTAAAAATATTCACACTATTTTGATTCTGCCACTAAGCATTACATTTATTTTTCCCATTGAAAATAACTAATGAAAAAAAGATGCCTATTATTATCTACAAAATTCAAATGAGGAATATGATGGTCAAGTTATGTATAAGAGATTAATTATGAATAATATTTGTATCAAACAAGCTCATAATCAAAAAGAGGTTAGAACATAAGAAAAAAAGAAATTAAAAATGAAAATAAAACTAATATTGAAAAAAAAATTAATGTAGAGCAATTTAAAATTGATATTATTTAACATTCTTCAGAAAACTTACTTTCTTATTTGTTAAAACTAAATTGGACACTATATAATCAGCAAAATATTCCACACCACTGTTATAAACATCAAAATCTTCATATTCTTGAACTGTGTTTTCTTCAGGAGGCCAATACTGACCACACTTCACACGACCTCTCTCCACTGTCTTTGTGGTCATCACAATAACATGGGATTCTTGATCCCAAATCATGCGCCAAAAATCAGCAAATGTTTTAGGAAGGGGTCCTAAAAAATAAAAATAGGAACAAATATTAAAATGAAACTAGAAGATTACATACAATTTGAGATAAAATATCTACCTTTTATAGAATTCAAATCATTACATGGGAGATAAATATTTTTTATGCCAATATAATGTTATTAAAATTCATACTTCAATAAAATATTAAATTTCATACTTTCCAGAGCTACATTTTTTTAAAACAAATACTGTACTAAAAAATAAAAAAAAATTTAAACACTTGTTTGTTTCAATAAAAATCTGTAATATATATATATTCAGATGTTTCATAACTGATTATTATTTACATTTTTATTAAAAAAATACATTAAAAAAGACAAAGAAAGGAATCAAGTTATGTCTTAATTGCTCATTAAGTGATTTAATACAGAAAATCCAACAAAACTATACACAATTTTTTACAAAATTATTAGCACTATTACCGAAAAATACAAAAAAGTTGATACTAAGTAAATAACAAAATATTAGTTACATTTCAAAGCTTTGTATTTGCAGCAAAATAGAAATTTTGGGATTACATCGGATTGAATATTATATTTTAATTATACGAAAGTCAGGTCTCATTATGTCACACCATACTCATAGTTAAAAGATACAGATGTGATAAAATATGACAAATGAAATAAATAAATTGTTAAAAAAACCATTATGCAGTTTTTAAAGGCAAATTATAAAAAGAAAATGAAAAATTGATGTTGAAAATAATTTCATATTCAAAAAAATATGATAAATATGTGTATATATACAAAGGTAAAGTATGATAATTTTTAATCCACTTAAGAATTTATCAAGAATTGCAGTTTCAGACTGAGATAAAGTATCATTACTTTTAATGAAAATTAACGTTTAAATGATGTTCTTTCTCACAAAATTTATTTGCATTCATGTTAAAAGTTCAAATTATAGAAAATGAAATATAATGTCTCATCATTTTTTATAATATGATAAATTTGATAATTTTTAAAAATTTTCATTACTTTTCATTAAAATACATTGAAATTTGAATCTTTTTCTGGTCTTTTAAAATTTCCTATTAATGTAATAAATCAATGCAAATAATGTGCAACTAATCGCCTGATTCAATTTCACTTTAAAGTCAAAATTTAAACCTTAAAAAAATTACAATCATTTCTAAATTGTTTCCATAAATTAAACCATCCATTATAAAAGGCACTCATGCATAATATTCTTTTGTACTTTGTACCTTGAGTTATTGCAGATGACAAATATTTGAAGTGTCTCAATTCATTCCACTTAAGAATTGTTGTAAAATACATTAAACAAACAATTTTTTAAACTAAATTTGTATAACAATTGTATAGTTTATTTTAACTTTTAATGTATGTTTTTTTCAGAGTGCTGCATGTTGCTTATTAAAATTATCTATTACTATTTTTTAAATTACAAAAAAAAGTTTGATTACAAATATTATGCTTTTTTTTAATTAGCTTATAATTCATTTCGTACCTGTTATCCATCAATAAAAAAATCTTTATACTTTTTTAAAAATCTAATAATATTTTTTACTGTATTCATTTAAAAATATGTTTTCTTAAACCTTTTCTTTTGGTAAATTAAAATTCTATTTTGTCTTATAAGCTTTGAACTAACTAAGCCATCCGCAATTAATCCTTTCTACATAGATTTCAGGTTGTTGTATATTTTCTGGAAAGTGAAAAACTCTCATAAACAAGAAAGAAGAGATAAACATTCATAAGTTTCAAACATCATAAGAACCATAACAACTATAAACTTTTAAAAATACCTTGAGTAGATATAAAAGCACGTTTTTGCTTATAACCATCAACATAATTAGCATTGATGTAGTCAGAATAAGGGTCACCATCTATTATAGGAAGTTTTACTCTGCTGTGATCATAACAAAGAACGTCAGTATATCTGTTCTTGCACTGATTCACTTTTAATCTATAAGTAGAAAAAGAGATCTTATTTAATAAAAAAAAATCAATATGGTATAAATTATAAAATAAAGATACAATTTTCAAATTATAAATTGCAATAGAGTTTGTCCATTTTTTAACTTTGAAAATTAGAAAATAATTAATTATAATTTATATTTTGGACATATTTTAAACTAAAAGAGACAATAGGGGGTATTGCATCATACTTTAGATTAATACTACTAATACATGGGTATTAATAGAAAATGCAATACGTATTTTCTCTGAGAATCAAGTAAATTCTTAACAAATATTTAAATTCTTGTTTAAGGAATCAATTGTGGATGATCTTGTTACATAGATTTGCCTTATTTGCTGTGTAATGATTATAATCATTACACGGATTACATAATCTTTAGAGCATATACAGCTAGTTTACACTATAATAAAATAATGAATAAAAAATTTGCAGAGCAATGGTTTGATTTTCTTTTTAAATTATCTTCTATCTGTTGTTATTCTTCCTACCCATTTTGTTAATAAGAAGGGAGGGGGAAGAACAGGATTTTTTTTACTCGTATCTTTTTTTACTGGTTTATTGAAATTAGAAGAAAGAAAATATATATACATAAATATATTCTAAATATAAAGAAAAAGATTTTGTTAAGCAAATGTAGAATAAGTACTTTTGTTTTCTATTTGACTGACATTATATTTGAAAAAATTGTATTGAAAACTTCACTGAGGAATTCAATTTCTCTTATACCATTTATTTCTGATATGTATATAAAAAATCTATAATAAAAAAGCTAATTTGATTATAACACTTCTAATTTTAGAAGTAAAAATTAAAATTTATTAATATCCTTGAATAAAATAATTTGAAATGAATAACAGGAATTTATCTTTATAAAACAGAAATTTAATTTCAAAAATTTTGCACAATGAACAACCTTTTTTCAATTCAATATCCCTCAACAATTCAAAATGGTATTAAAACAATACTCACTTAGACGTTTCAAATGTACCATCAGGAGGGGTATTTTTAATTTCTGCATATTCCTGATATAAGCCTTTTCTTCCTTTCATACGAAGATATTCGATGAATTTTTCAAGGGTCATGCCCCCACTATTTTCAGTATGAACTGAATCTTCCCAAATGGACAGTGAAACTGTACTGCTTGATAAAGGTTTTTCATTCTCCTCATCCTCTGTAAAGTCAGTGACAGCAGATTCTGGAGTCAGAGGACATGGTTCATCTGAGTCTTTCTACAAAATAATGAGGGGGAAAAAAACATTTCATGTGAAAACTACAGATAATCAGAAAAGATATATTTAAATCAATAATATAAAATTAAAAATAACCAGTTATTACATAAATATAACAAATCAGTTTTTAAAATATCCTTTTATTAGTATTTTCTTTTTATTAAAATTTTTTTTTAATTCATTGGAATAAACATTCTGGAATATTGAAATCATTCACTGCTTCTCAAGTTCACAGTATGTGATGGCACGTAAATGGAAATGAATAAATTTAATTGATAATTTTTGGAAATAACATATTAGAAAAAATTAGAATATAAAATTTTAGAACTCTGACACTTGATGAGAAAAAATTGATTACAAAATCCCATTCTAAATAGAAATACTAAATTCCATTATAATTATAATAATATTATTATTATAAAATTAATATTCTTTATTATTTTGAACAAATTATGTAAAATCTTCAGAAGGGATAAAGCAGAAAAGACAGCAGCTAAATAGCCCAATAATTTTAAATAGAATCAAAATTCATGATTAAAAGATTTTATTTCATTAAAAGCATCAGAAGAAGTATTTATTACAGAACACTGTTTGTTCTGACTTCCTAAAGAAAAATCTTTCTTTTTTATAAGAACACAAATATTTTGATCCATCTACTAAATTTAAACTTTTTTTTTTTTTAGAAAATTCTTCAAAGTTATTATTATTATAAATTTCATTTCATTCAAAATTTCAAGGTAATTTGCACAAATAAAAACTAAATATTATCAGAAGTTCAACATAAATTCTTAAAAACTAAAAGAAAGCTAAAATTTAAAACAGTTTTCAAATAAACTAGAATTATAAAGCAATCTATGCATCTGTACTCATAAGCATATTGTTAAATAATTTCATTTGTAAAATAAAAAGAATACTTTCTAAAATCTTATAAAAATTCTAAATTTCAATACTTCATCCCATAAAAAAGATTTTTTTAGACTTTCAGCAGTAAAACTATGGCTATATTTAGCTTGTCTTTCAGAGAATATAGAGAAGAATAAGTCTAAGGTATTGCTATAATTCTACTTTCTTTTCATAATTAATTATGAATAAGAATAAATATCAGAATTTAATAAATCATAAACTACACTTAAGTGCAGTTTATAACTCCAAATTCCACCAATTCCAATGAATTATTTATTTCTTAAAAAATGTAATAATCAATTTAAGGGGGGGGGGATTAAAAACTGATTCCGAAAAAAATCAGCTATATCTTAAATTTCTTTTTTTAGTTGACTTTTAATAATAATTGCATCTTATTGTAAATTAAGTATGATCAGCATGCAATTTTAATGTACACAACTGCTCTCCACTTTACTCTTCAAATATTAAATATGAAATTAAAGTATATATTAACATGGGTTAGAAATAAACAGCTACTGTAGAAGGACAACAGCTCATAAAATGTAAAGAATTTAAATAAAATATCCCTCTATTCTACTATCTCCAATATTCATTTTAGGTAAAATTCCTTTCAACAGATTTTTTTATCACAAATTTTTACAATATGTTTAATGAGAAAAAATATTATTTCATAGTTTTCACAAAACTTAAACTAACAAAATGAAAATTTTATATTCTCTCTAATACATAATCCAATTTCAAAATAATTTATAATACATTTATAACAAAACTTTAAAAAAATATGCACAATTTTTTTAACTCTATTTTACAAAACCAAAAACTCCAAAATTCAAGATACACATGGAATCATAGTGATTAAGACAACGATCTATAACTTACAGGGGGCTCGAAGATCATTGCTTCTTTCAGCACCTCCACTTCCTTTTCCCTTTCTTCTGAATTGTACTTCTCATGCACTGAATCACTATGGTGGTCACTGTTCTCTTCCATATCACTGTCATTGTAGTGGTGCAGATGGAAGCCATTGAAAGGACCATTGTCACTAGGCGTCACAGACGGGGAATCAGAGATTTCATCCATGCATCGGTTGATGGTAGACTTAAGGCAGTGTTGCAGCCATGCCCTGTGATCTACCTGGAAATTACCTCCCAACTCCTCAGGGAGGGAAGTGGTTGGGATATGAGAACACAACTGAGGAATGGTCACCATGAATAGCTGGGAGGAAAAAAATAAATTTTTACTTCTCGCCAAAAATTAAAATTTCAAGAATTTTTTCCAATAATAAAATAAAAAGAAATATTTCATGAAAGCAAAATAAAAAAAATGTATATTGAAAATTTTAATCATCTTAATAATTCAAAAATTTAATCAAAGCTTATAAGCATCTTAATCTAATAGATACTACTTACCATTTTCTACATTTTTTTATTGCATGGATAAACGATCAAACTGCTTAGATAATAAACCAAATTGTTCCTTTCTTTATCCAAGCCGTTTCAAAACTACTCTTATTTACTTTGGTCATTATCTTGGAGTGTTTGTTTTGAAATTTATCTTGGCTATTCAGTCGCTGATCAGGAAAATGAATTCCCAAAAAATTTTCATACATGATAAAAATAAAAAATTTAAAAAAAGGACAATGAGATACAAAAAAAGAAAATAAGTAATAGGTCTAAAACTGTATTGATATTTTCTTATAAAATTCCATTTTTTAAAGAAATCTTCCATAAAATAAAAAAAAAAACAATAAAAAGGCATAGTTTCCATATACTTTTGAAGTTTTCATAAATGTGTAGTTTCCTGAATTTTACAACAAAAAAAAAGGATATTTTAAATATTTTCAATTTCATTGCATAGAGAACAGATTATAATTAAAAGCTGTCAAATTTCTTTGAAAAGAAAAAAGTGAGACAATATCAGAAATTTGATGATTTTTACATTTTAAAATTGGAGGCAAAGTAAATACTTTGCTGCATCTGTTACAATTGTAATCATATTGTTCCAGAAAGAACTTTGAAAAGATAAACTGCTTTGGTAAATAATAATAAAGGTAAAGAGGGAAATAAGGGATAATAGATAAAGAGGAAATATTAAAACTCATATGAAGATGAGCAATATTGTAGAGAAATGAGTTTCTTCAGCTGAGGATGATCAAGAGGAGATAGGAGATGTCAGATTAAAGCCGAATTCTAACTCAAAGAGATATGTGGTAGAACCCAGAAGCAGCAATATTACATACAGACATAAAGAGAATGAATCAAATTCACATTTAAAAAATGAGATTGGAATCCATTTTGTTAAATCTAAGGCAAATAAAGTGCAGAATGATATACATTTCTAAATAAAGATTTCCTTTAAAGAAAATGATTTCTATGATGATTTCATCTCATTTCTGACTTTGAATTAACTATTTAACCTGGGAAGCATGATCTTGTTTTCTTTAGTGTTTTTGCTGCTAGCACTTTTAATAGCATTAAAATAATGCATAAAATTCTTTTAAAGATAATCAAAATTATGGTTGAATTGAAAATTCACAGTTCAAATAATGTAATCATTTTGCAACTAATTATTTCTTTCTTATATTTAGAGTACAGTTTAAAGCATATTTCTCATTAAGTAAATTTAGTAATCAGGTTATTACGCTTCCTATTGATATTGTCATACATAGTTAATCACACTTTTCAATTACATGTACCCCATTATTTTCATTTAAGTAATCATGTAATAAAACTCAATGAAATATCTTGGATTCATATTATCTAAGGATCAGATATCCTAAACTTAAAAGTAGAATAATAATAATAATAATAAGATTTTGAATCTAAGAAAAGTTTTTAAAAAAGCTGCAACACATATTAAAAGACAGACAAAAAGCTAAGTTCAGCTTTTAATGAAAAATAATGAATTCATAAATATGACATGAAAAAATCATTAAATTGGGTTATTTTTGTTAATTATGATGAAATTCACTCATGCAATTTGGTTTTTCACCATCTAGCATTGTTCACTCTTTACAATTATTTGGAAAAAATAGCAACATCTTAGTAATCAATGTAGACGAATATAAACCTGATCGTTTACTTTTAAACAAGATTAAATTTGGCCATCAAATATTTTCTAACTATGAATAATAAAATTAATATTCAACTATAAATGCTAATAAAAGAGAATAACGATCATCTTGATTCGTAAGTATAGTAACTTTCTACATTCTTTCTTTATTAATTAAAAAATAATAATAATTTAAAATAAGTAATTTTTTCACTAATGAACCTGATTGCCATTTGAACAGGTAAATTGAAACACAATAGAATTGCATTTAAGCTTGAAACTTTTATACATAGTGTATATTCATATTTATATAATTAAATGTTTTAAAGAAATTACTTAAAATCATACATCAACAATAACCATTTAGATTAAATAAAAAATATATCAATATTATTATCAATTATCAGTGCAAGATTAATAACAAAATATTAATTTTTTTTTGCAATAGAAATATAACATTTAATTAATGATTCATTAATTTTATTGACTTATTAGAGATCTGATTTTATCAATTTATTATAATTAACTATATATTATAATATTGTCTGATTTATTACTTAAGGAGAATAAATTATTATCACAGAGATGGTCAGTTTGTTTTCCTTCATTGAATAATTCATATATTTAAAAACAGCCTAGTATGATTAATAAACAGTCTTTAAAATCACATAAATAAAAAAAATAATGTCCATTACAAGCAAGCATTTTAATGGAATTTCCATTAAAATGCAACTTTTTTCAATAATTTATAGCCATTTTTATTGTCAGCATAAAACTTGGAGTGCTATTTTATTAGTTCTCTTTTATTCCAAAAAATGTCTGGTTTTTATTACAATATAATAAAATTTTGTTCCTTGTTAAAAAAAAATGAAATCCATTTGGCACTAAATTTTTAATATATGATTTCATATGCTGTACCTGTTACCAAGAGTTAACTTTTTTCATCTCATTTTATAATGAAATAATTCACTGCACATTTAGAAATGTGAAAACAAAACTTTAATAATAATTTATAAAAATTATGATTTTTAATTATTCTGTTATTAAATTTTAAGTGCTTTTAAAACAATTGCTATATTAAGAATCTGAATGATTCTTATAATTGTCCATAGGAAAGAATTACAAAAATAAATTCAACATACTGAAGAAAATGTTCACCATTAATTTAAATATAATATTTATTCTAAAATTTGATCCTAATAATCATCATTACTTAATTTTTGCATAACTATTTTTAATATATACCTGTTATTTACAGCAATGTTTCATATTTGTTAAGTCGCAATTAATACAAATAGTTTTTCCATTGATTGCACTTTATCAGTTTGAATTGCTATTTCTCAATTTTTGAGAAAAATATAAAAGAGAAATGATGTAATATTGATAAATCAGAGCAGAGGAGAAAATACTTAAGTATCAGGATGAGACATTGTCATATAAATAAGCAGGTCCTTCTTTCTTTGATATTGCCTAGGTAACAGTCTATTGAAATGGGGGAGGGAACCATATCACTGAATTTAACTCATTAATAATTTTAGTATTTGTTCTGAAATTTGTAACAAAGGCTTTAAAAGGAGAATAATAGCAAGATTTCCCCCCCTTTAGACTAGGAATTGAAAATAAAAGAAATTAAAATACCTTGGGGCACATTATCTCATTCACATGATAAGCCTTTGCCAGAAAAGTTCAATATTTCTGAAAGTAACTAAGGTTTCCACTGGAAATTTATACTATGCATTTTTAAAGTACTTAATGCTTTTTTAAGGTAATATTTGAAAATTATTAATTTTGAATATCCTAAATAAATGTAACTGCAATAACAAAATACTAATATTCAGTTTTTTTTTGTCAAAATAAAGATATTTAAAGTATTGAACTACTAATCTGAAACATAGTAGCATGATAGAGGTGTAGGCTTTGTTTGGCATTGAACTAGTTTTAAAAATTTTTACTCTGAATTTTAGTAATAATAAATGTTTACAAAATAATCTATTGAACATTAATGCAGTCAGCATGAATATAAATGCAGTCAACTAAAACTAAGGAATGTATAATTATAAAATAAATAAGTATACAAATTTATTGCTGAGGATATTTCAATACAATTATATTGCATTACTTATGCAGTTTTTTTTAAAGTGGAGTAAAAAGAGTTTTTGTTTAATAAAGTATTTAAAGTTATTAAGGTAAAAAATTTTAATTTTGAGAACCTTTTACAAAAAAAAAAAAAAAAAAAAACCCTAATAGATCCTTAATTAGTACTATTACCAAAATGCCTGTATAAAAGACTGCCTGGTAGAGTTATTTAACAAAATTTGCTTCATGCTTATCTCGTAACACAGCTTACAGGAAATCAAGCTTACAAACTTCACTGTGTTAAAAGGAGAATTTAAGAACTCTTTGCCAACATTTTTTTTTTTTCACAATTATATTGATACACAAGAGAACAGAACCAAAATAACATAAAACATGCCAATACATAAGGAAGGTATTAAGGAATGGATAGAATGAAGCAATTTTAGGAGAAAGCTGTTTCCTATCACACATTTACTATTAGTACCAATCCAAAATGCTACACATACATCAAAGCATGAAACCAAAGCTAGAGAGGAGGAATTTCAAGCACCCAAGGAAAAAGGAAAAGGAGACACAGAAGGAGAGAACTCATGGAATAAAACATACCTTCTGTACAGCAGCTTCTTCTGTTTGCTAAACAAAATTTCACAACCATCATAAGTGATGCAGGGATAAATACACTTAAAAGAATTGAAGGGGATGGGGAAAATTCTAATCATTCATCTATATGTTTATACAAGCTACCAATCTCACTACATGAACAGAAAAACTGAAGAATTATAAAGTAAACTGGTCATGAATTTATAAAGTAAATTTGGTCATGAATTTATAAAGTAAACTGGTCATGAGTTTATATAGTAAATTTGGTCAAGAATTTATAAAGTAAATTGGCATTACAAAATCCCTAAATGAAGTTATATTTTATTTTTAAATAAATTTTAGTTATAAGAACAGATACATTTTAAAACAAAATACCTAGAAATAATAATTTATTATTTTATTAATATATCTTATAAATAAAAATTGACCAATTTAAAAGCATATTTCATATTATTGAATCGGGAATGAATCACCTCATATAATGCTATACTAAAAAACATCAAAACAATAATAAAAAATTTTAATTTAAACTTACGAAAAATATTACTATGGATAAAAGATTACAAATAATATTACCAAATAAAGGAAAACAATACAAAAAAACAAAAGAAAATGTTTACGAATATTAAGGATGCCTTCTAAATAACATTCTTTCACTAGTTATAGCAGTATTTTTATAAAATATATAAGTAAAATCATTCTTTACAGATTAATTTTGAACATAAAAAATCAATTTTATCAAAAAGATAGTCTTCAAAAAATATAAAAAATTTGGAATTAAGTGCATCAATATCATTTATTTTATGTGATTTATATAGAAGAAAGAGACTGCAGAATTTTTTTTTTTGAAATATTTGCTTCTAAATACATTTTTACTTTTAAAATTATATTATTTAATGTAAAAGTAACAGAATAAATGCTTGCTTACCCGATCTCTTAACTTTTCTCTTAAAAATAACTGAAATATTTTGAAAGAAGCTTTAAACCATAATGGAGCTGAAACTATTAAAACTTTCTTCAAACGAGCTGGATATCCACCCTGCAATAATAGATAAACTTTTTAAACTCCATAAAAATATAAAGATTGATAAAACATTTTAAGTTATGTTATGTTATTAAGTCAATCATGTTTGTTTTCATTGTTTAAGGTTACAATAAAAGAAAAAAATTGTAAAATTAGTTTAGGCAGAAGAAAATTAATTACGATGGTTTAGAATCTGAAAAGAAACACTTAAAAAACTATAATTAAGATTTTAATAATACATTTATGACATTTTTCAGACTCTATTGTTTAAAAAAATAATGTTGCTTTAAAGAATTTTTGAAATAGCTAAATACTTTTTGAAGATTAATTAAATGACAGAAAAAGCTAAAAAAAACAGCTTACTATCACTTTGAGACATATAGGATTCCTTGCTTACCTTTAATAAATTTAGCATTTTTTGACTCAGCTCATAATCAAAATTAGCATACTTGGATCCTGTCATATTATAAATGAATACAATTCCATGCCTTTGAGTTTCCAAACTATTAATAGAGAAGGAAAAATAATTAAAGACCATGGAAAAAGAGGAAGGATTTTAAACAAGTAATGATAATAATAATAATAATCTGACCTTTCTAAAGCAACATCCAGTTGATAAATGACGCCTTGAAGAGTGATCTGATGGGAAGTTTCCAATGGCACATGTTTATGAGCAGTGAAGATAGCAATCGCAGCACCACTATCATCTCGTACAGGCTGAAGCAGACAAGAATTTCAAATACTGTTTTACATATTATATACATAAATGTTGCATGATATAAATCAGAAAGTAGCTGAATATCATAAAATACAAAATTTTCAGTAGCTACACAGAACTTTTAAATCCATTAAAAAATACAGAATTCAATTTAATAAATGCAGAACACAATTTTTAAAAACATTCTTCATTCAAAAATCATTCTACCTAAAAAAAATCATTGAAATTTAATTTTTATTTATATTTTTAATTTAAAAAATAGTTCACACAACTGAAGTGTATATAAAAATCAGGTAATTAAATAGAAAATAATAATGCACACAAATGAATTGAGATATGTTTATTTATACAATTGAAACATAATACTTCAAATAAACAAAATTAAATTTTTTTCCCCATGCTTTTTTTTTTCTTTCTTGTGAGTTTGGTAGCAATTATTCATTGTCATTCTTGTCAGTACAAGATGTATGTTATGCTTCCTTTTACTAAAATTTCCCTCACTTAGATTCTAGATTTTTCCTTATGCGGAGACAGTAGTGTTTAAAAATAAATCATCACATTTTAAGCTTTACATTATTAGATTTTAATTTTTTTTTTAATTTTTGTTGTTGCTGTTTCATTTTAACATCATATTGTTGTGAAATTAAATAACAATTTTTTACATAAATTAATTAAAAACATGGAAGATGTTTTAAATCAACTTAATTTAGAGCTTACTAAAATGGTAAATTTGCCTGTTTCCAACTCGCTTCTGAGAGCATCACTGGTGGGATCAAACCTTATTAATCCTTCTCGCCGCCGCATAACCTGCAAATTTAAACTCATGATAGAAATATACTAATAAACATTTTTTTCAAACTACAACTAACTATAAAAGTATAAATCTATTGCAAATTTTAAAATTCATATTTGGAGAGAGAAAAGATGTTTACTTCATGAGCTTCAAATAAGGCCACAGCTCGACAGATATCAAACTTTCGAGCCATCATAAACTTAACAGCAGTAAACTCATTCCACGATTTCTTATCTCCATTTTTGTGCAACTGTAGTTCTTTTACAATGGCTACAAACTCTTTTACAATCTGAAAATAGCAACAAGATTAAAGACAAATTTCACAGAGCTACACAAATTAAGCATATTAAATTAAAACTTTTTTGTCATGGATATTCCAATAAAATTAAAATATAATAATTCAATAAACCAATAAAGTCAATTCCAAAGTGTAATATAAACATGCTAATAAACCCATAGAAAATTCTTACAAATTTTATGTATCATTTTTCAACTGTAAAAATATTAAAAATTAGGAAACATTGATAACAACAAAGTCTTGCACATTTTTGACTTCAAAAGCCAATTTGTGGTAATTAGAGATTTTTTTTGTATGTGTGTATTTCAAAAACAAATTAGAGAATTTGAAATGTTTTGAATGTTTATCTATTTTTCTTGGTCACTTCCATAATATAGGGAATTTCGTACTTAATTTATTAATACAGCAAAAGATTGAAATTGTATTTAAGAAAAGAACTCTCCTACTGATCAATTAATCCTAAAATTTGATACAGATAAACAATTTCAGTGGAAACATCACGCATAATTTCCTTCCTCTTGCTTTTAGCAATCATTTTAACAATTGTTCATTCATTTGAGCTAAAACAGATTTAATTTCAACAGAACAGAATTCAATAAGGAGGAGTAGAAAGTTAAAATATATGCTTTAATGGATAAATTTTTCATTCTTGAATATTAATTCTTTTTGTTAAAATTATTAATTATTTAATTATACTTTGTAAAAATTATATTTGTCAAACATTACATAATGGAGTAAGATATATATTATCAACAAAATTAGTTGCAAATATACAATTTTGATTTACCTCTCGTTCTGCTTCAGTAAGTACTTCTGCCATATTTCAATGATAATTGTTACAAGCTGCAAATCAAACAAAACAAATCAGACAAAATACATTGTATGACAAACAAACAATATTAGCTATCAACCCAAATTAAATATCAGATAGTTTTTCCCACTTTTTTTTTAATATTGGGATAATTGAAAATAATTTTATTTATAAATGAAATTTTATCTTTACCATACTAATATTCACAATACCAAATTGATAAAATACTCTTGTGAATAATTTAAGCCACAGAATGAAACAATATTAGTAATTTATAGTATATATATATATATATATATATATATATATA
>JAOUZG010006261.1:3053301-3073546 GCA_026289955.1 Argiope argentata
ATATGGCAATCTTCTGTTGTAAATCCCCTTAGGACGGTTTTTTCTCGCTGACGCGTGATACCATTACAATTAATTTTATATAATTAAAAATATTTACAATATCTACACAAACATTTATACATATTTAGAATATTTGCATCTAATTTAAATAAAATTCATAACATTGCCCTCTTTTTAAAGATTAAAGACACATGCAGTGCACTCCTCAGGAGGAGGAGGAAGCTAATTATCACCATAATAAGATGCCAAACGATTTGAGTGTACAACCTTGGGTTTACTTGACGGTGTTCGTTGAATGCTGACCACGACGTCGTTTATCAATTTTACCACAGTCGTACAACTTTACCAAGCAAGTTTGAAGCTTCGGGGAGAGTCATTTCCGACGTTCAGGATTTCAAAGACACATTTTGTCGCCTTCGGTGAAAACCCGATGTGTTCCCTAATCATCATATCTTGTCTTCATGAGCTATGTTGCAATGTTGATACAGTCTCTGGCAAACAGACAAAAGTTCTCTAACTGTCACTGTAAGTCATCCAGATATTTCTCAGGTAAAGAAAGCATATCCAAGGTGCGAAGAGTAGGTCGCATGACAGTCTCAACTCTCGTACAAAAACGCACTGTGATGTAGTGTAACCGATACTCTTGTGAGTTGCGCTCCGGTATCCCAGAAGGAACAACGGCAACTTTTGATCCCACTCTTGTTGGTTTCGGGATACAAACAGGGCCAGGTGATTTAGGATGATCCTGTTGAGTCACTTCAATACGCCATCTGATTGTGGATATAAAGGTGTTGTCCCGGTCTTTTCCATGTATAGCAGCTTACAAAGTCCTTTGAAGACTACAGAGTTGAAATGTGTCTCCTGATCGGAATGTATGAAAAGGAGGACTCCGAACCTGGAAGATTCAGTTCTACGGTGGTCGCTTCCTGATTCAGGAATCGGGTAGGTCTCCGACCATTTGCTATAAAGTAATCCATGGCAACGAGGATGTAGTTGTGACCATTAGCCGTACGAAGAAATGGGCCTAACACATCGAGGGTGATTATCTTAAATGATGCTCCCATGTGGTATTTCTGGAGCTTCTCGTGAGTTCGAATCTTGGGTCTTTTGCGAGAGGCGCATGCATTACTGGATTTGCACCATTCCTCTAAGTCAGACCCAGAATAATTGTTTTTGAATGTTATGGAAAGTCTTCATAATTCAAAAGTGGCTACCTGTGAGGCTGCTATGAAGCACTTCTAAGACACTGATGATTAGAGAACGTGGCAACACCATTTGTCATCCGAAATTTTTTCCGTCATCAGATTCCCATTTCCAGAAAAGCACTCCGTTCTTGAGGTATAGGGCCCAATATTTTTTCATTTCAGTGCCGCAATGTGCAACATCCTGCTATGTTGGTTTCCATTAGAAGCCTCCATGAGGTCTATAATGGTTTCAGGTCTTTGTCTTAAATTTGGTTTTTGAGGACGTTTGAATCACTCCAAGTATCATTGCCCTATATTGAATAGACTTAAGTTACTTGCTGGATAACAGATTCAATAACTCTGAACTTTTTTCGGCTTTGTACAGTGCTTGCGTTTATCGGAGAAAGGCTTTCTAGAAAGTGAGCCCGCATTATCTTGTGATGATGTCTCTTTTCGGCGTTGAATGTCCATGCCATACTCCTGTAGTGACAAAATCTGTTGATCACTTAGAGGGGCATCACCTGTGCATGGCAATCCCACCGCGTGAAATCCCTGCACCCTAGTTTTAAAGATTTCTCCACTGTAGGTGTCTCATCTCATTTCGGACAGTTCCTCCTGAAGTGTCCTTCTTTCTTGTATTTCCAACGACAGATTTTCAATTCCTTCCAAAGGTCCCATCTTATTCGGGACAACTTCACATAACATGTCTTTTCTTCTTGCGCGTCCAGCCTCTGATTTTCGAATTCTGAGATTTACGTCTAAGGGTCTCACTCGTTCGAAACAGTTCCTTCTTAGATGCCTTCTTTCTTGCACGTCCACCAGTTGATTTTCAATTCCTTGGGCTTTCGTCCATCTGAATACTGGGATCTCAAGCGCCTCTCAAGTTCTCGAATTATATTCTCTAAGTCTTCTGTAGTTTCCCGGACAGCAACGGAATAGACGGGACGACGATCCTTCTCGAAGGCTAGGTGGGCTGCATCGACCTTCATGGAAAACGTCAAAGCACTCTTTAGGTCCTTTGCATTCGAAAGTCTAATTCTGGTCTGGATATCTGGATCTAGAATCGAATCCACGAAGTACTCCAGAGCTAATGTATCTCGGACGTTGGCTGAACAGTCAAGAAAGGCAATGAGGGAGCGACGCTCGATCCTCGATGCCAGCTCCTGCAACGACTCCAATGATCTTTATCTCTAGTGTAATCCTTTAGATGTAGGTTGCCAAACCTGAGTTCTAGGGCGATTGTCAGAGTGGTCAAATACGAACGCCTATCTTCAGGTATCCTTACCAGGACGTCAGCGGTTTTTCCGTGAAGGAATGTCACAACATTGGAGGGTTTTGCGACATCGCTCTATCCGTTTGCTTCTGAGACCATGTTGAATTGCGTCTTAAACACGTTTCAGACGCTCTTTCAATAAAAAATGGAAATGTTGTCTTTCGACCCTGAAGTGGTTGCAGGAATGACGAATATGCTTTCAAAGTCTGTAGAAGAGTCCAAAACATTTGCCGCTCTTTTCTCCTTCGCCATTCCTTCGTTTAAAACTACCGAATCCTCTCCTCAATTTTCTAAAATAGTGGCAGTAGTTGAAACTTTCACGTCTTTAACAGATTTCCCTACTTGCTCAAAGCTCTGCTGAATCGTACAAATCTTTTCATGATTCTCTAGAACCTTCTCCGTCAAAGCATCCACCTTGGTGTTGATTGCCTCTACAATATTAGCTTGGCCTTCATTTTTTTTGCCTTTCCTTCATCTCTTTCTTCATTTCCTTCATGAAAGCAAAAAGCTGTTGGAACTTATTATTCTCGGATTCAGTTATCACTCTTGTTTTTACCATCCAAATACCACTTCTGACACCATGTGTTACGAAAACTCTCATACAAGAATGATACGAAGATGTAAATTTTATTGTCTAGGTAAACGCATATTAAATATTCATAACACAAGCTACAAATTCACAGCAAATTAACTATTCTAAGATTACAACTTATTCTAAGATTACAAGACCAAGATTACAACATCACCCTACAAGAAATCGCAAGAAGGTACCCTAACACTGAAAACGCCTATGTAAGAGGATTCATCCGAATCTCCCCGAAAAATGCATCGGACAGCACCAGAATCCTGGAAATACTTAAATCCCAGAAAAAAGAATATATACTCTCCGAAGACCCGGCTGAAAGACCATTAAAAATAATCATCAAAGGACTCCCCGGAAATTTTGAGAAAGAGGAAATTAAGAAAGAACTCGAAGAAAAAGAATTCAATATCATCAGAATCTCCCAGCTCAAAAATTTCAGAACTAAAACCCTGCATCCCATTTTTCTACTCGAAGTAAAAAAGACTAAAATTAGCCAAAACATCTACAACATCAAATCTATAGCATATATCAGAATCCATATTGAAACCTGCAGAAGACCGACAAAAGCTACCATGTGCTACAACTGTGCTGGTTTTTATCACAGCGCGCGGAACTGCAATTGCAGGGCAGCGCTGCATTAAATGCAACGAAAATCCTCCCACCCAGCAGTGCCCGATTAAAGAAACCATCCCCGACCCCACCTGCATTAATTGCAATGAAACCGGACATCTGGCCTCTTGGAAGGGGTGCAGAAATTATCCCGACACTAGAAGACCCCCAACCCAGAGAAAATCCTTTGCGGAAGCACTAAAAGAAAACTCCAGAACTCCGAACCCCAGCAATAGTCAAGAAAATAGAGAAGCTCAAACCCGTCAACCAAAAATGCCTACTCCCTCTGAGAATCCCGAAAAAATGGAACTAAACGAATTCAAAGTAATAATTGAAGCCCTTAGAGAACTAAAAAATCTACTTCAAGAATTTCCTGAATTAATTAAAGCCGCAAGAAATCTCCGGAAAACCACAGACAAGGAGGAAAGAAAATTGATCCTGATAAACGCTCTAATAGCTTAACTTTTCCAGACTCAACTTCACCCCAAATCCTACCCTCCTGATTGGCTGACCACGATCAAAGACTTATCCCAACTTTGCCGACAAATTTGAAGCAAAAATAAACCTGCTCTTCATCCACGAATACTTCTCTCTGATTGGCCCTGACACTTTACCTCCTCTCCACCACCCCTCTTGAGGGGCCCAGACTTCTGCTCTTCTCCAGCGGCTGCAGTCGCTCCCTCTGCTCTCTGAGGTGAAGCCATACAATGAGTTCCGCAAGTCTCTGTCAGTCAATAAGAGCCATGTTTAATTTTCCTCAACTAACCACCACTACAGGAGATAGCTTCTGATGGAAGCGGGCTCTCCTTCAACTGCACCATTCTTCCGAAGGAGGAGAGCCAGGAGAAAGGGAGCCAAGTGTTAGGAGACTGACGAAGCAACAGCTGGTGATTGGAGGGAGGATTCAACTTGGAATTCTGTGGAAAATTCTCAGGAGAGAATTTGGAAGGTACGTAGGCCGCCTCGCCCTGTAGCCGAGCCCACGTGGAGTTCATCGGGACCTTTGGAACCATTCAGCGTCTCGTCTGAAGTGTGAAAGCTCATCCGAGCTTTGGGAATACCTCCAATTAGTTGAACAGCTGTCTCCCGAGTTGCTCTTCCAGCCAGTTCATCACCTTACGCTCTACAAAACCCAGCAGGTTAATCGACAAGCAGAGAATCCCGAACCTCGGGCCAGATCTTGCGGGAGTTTCAATAACTCCACCCTCCGTCTTCATCTACGAGAGAGACTACCTTACTGTTTGAGGCACAGCACCTTTCCCAGTGGAACTCTGAACTTAATTGCCTATGTGTTCGTAAAATATTTAATCAAGAAGGTGTAAATGTGCAAAATATATATGTATTGTAGCTGGAAATAAATAGATTTTTATTTCTCCAAGTCCTGGTTTGTTTACGGCCCAACTCACCAATAGCCCTGGCCAAAACGTTACACCATCATTCTCACCTGACTTGATTCCAATATAGCATGTGTGTGACATGTTTGACCGCTAAGTTGCAGCACGTCAACCACCTCCATCAGCGGAACTTCAAAGAACGTTAGCAAAAACAACTGAAGTAGAGAAATGTCCTCAAGATCAGCTTGATAATTTGACACCCAGATTTTAAGGCGTTGTATGGACTGAATTTTATCGTCTGGGAAACAAACAATGTAATAATCATCATGCCATATATGCAAAATTAAGTTTTTGGTAGGGAAGACATTTTTTGTAATTGCTTCCGGGAATAAAAATGATAACCTTTATGAATGGTATTATACATACACAATATTTTTTTATATCCTTTTATTTAACAAATGGACTTTATGAATAAGACAAGTTCGTTTTTTTCCCCTGAAGTTTTATTTGCCTGAGCTAATGTATTTTCATACGTTTATTTACAATTCATTATTTTTTTTTTTCATTGTACAGTTACAGTGAAGTAAAATTTCAAAGAAAAGTTCAGTTTGAATTAAAAACTTCGTTTATAATTAACTAGAAATTAATAAAACCTTACAAAAAGTTTCTCTTTTAAAAACTTAATAGCAAACTAAAATTTAATTTACTAGTTTTGCCATTAGTTAATTATTCAAACTTAATTAAATAAAGTAAAGTTTATACTGTGCAAAATATGTCTAAGTGGAGTATAATACCATAAATTTTAGCATCAAAAATTACAGAGCTCCAATCGTCAATAACAATGCTATATTAGTCGTTATGAAAAGGAGGCTTTATAGTAAGATAGCCACTTCTTTTCCTTCCGTCCCTAGACATAATCGCACCAATAGATTAACGTTTTCTAAACATAAAGAAAGAGTACAGAAATTTTTTCTCCAGATATTCTTCCACATGCTATAAAAATTGTGTATTTCGAGTAAAGCCGTGAACGCCACAAGAGCTCAGATTTTTATTTTCAGAGTTTCGCTCACGAACTTTTAGTATCCTGTAATATAGTGAAGAAATTCAAGTGTGCATTTTTATCGATCGACTGCAATTAAAATTTGATATTGTAGTACAATTTTAGTAACAAGAGAACACACCAAATACCATTTATCTAAGCCGTTGCATTTTCGAGTTATAGCGTTATACATTTGCTAGGGAAGAAAATATTTTAAAATTTGTCACGGATCTATAATTTAGATGATAATATTGGCTACCAAATTTTTTTTTAACTCTTTACGTTTTTTAGTTGCAGCATTTACTTGCATTAATACTTCCGTCACGCCATCCTGGCATAGGGGTAACACGTCCTCCTCGTGGTCTGGACGTGCCGGTTCGGGGATGTTTGTTCTTCTGTGTACTATCTGTGAGGTATGTGAATGTGCCTCCCCTGTAAAAAGGGGCTGTGCAAGCGAGTGTGTGTGTCATCCTCATATGAGCTAGAAGTCAGACTTCTGCTCTCGGGTGCTCAGGGCCCTCAAAAGCTACTTCAACCCTTTTTCCGTTGTAAAGCGGACACGTCATCAGCATCATTGCTTCCATTTAAAATTTGATAGATATATACAAATTTGGTGTAAAAATAATAAGCTAAATTTAATTAGCCTAGATCAAAACGATTTCGAGATATCGTATTCACAGATAATTCGAAAGAATATTTTTTTTCAGGCTCGAGGTATGAAATGTGGAAATTCGTCAAAAATGCGAGTTCAAAACTATATATTACAATGCTTTCTCTTTATATACTTCGTATACGTGAAAATAAAAGAGTACGACTGCGATTTATGGCACAGGAACAAGCCAACTTAATATTAAAGAAAATGATGTCTTTGAAGCTGATAAATTTAGTTAGTTAAAAGTAAATCCCTTTTTGTAGCAACATATGAACAATACAGAGATGGACTCCCTATTCTAAGTCATCGACAGATGATCAGAAAGGAATCAAGAGTTGTCTTTTCTTTCCAAACTTAAGCACCAGCGAGAGAGCATTTGACCCACGATAGATTTAACACGCTCCAGATCCAATATGCATGATGAATGTGCAAATGAAATGCTTCAAAACCTGAGATTTTCCAATATCGGGGCTTTTGAAATAGTAGATTTTCGTCGTCGGAAAAGGAAGATAGCTATTTCTAGTTCCTCCGGAAAAACTGCTGTGTAATTTGGAGATTAGCACGATAAATTTGGAGTATGGTTTGAATTCTCAAAATAGAATAATGTGCTTGTATTAGTATTAAAGAATTGAATCAAGATGAGTTTTGTTTCTATGCTTTATATTTATTGTAAGTTGTTCAAATCAATAAATGTACAGCTGAAAAAATGTCTAAATATTTTGTATAGTCTTCTCGCTGAATAGTCCTATTTAGTAAAATTTTCTTGATACATAAATATTTTAAATTCAAAATGTTATACTTGTCTGTAATCAAAATCGAAAGAATTTCACAAAAAGAATTTTATTAAATTCATTAATGGTAACCGTTTCCTCGCAATTATCGTGGAAATTATCTAAATTAGCGATTACAAGCACTATGACATCCTAACCGGATGTCATAGTGCTTGTAATAAGGACTAATTCTTTTGTTTAGTGCTGATAGGTTTTTTTGTAGCGATCGTAAATTTTGATTTCCTTAAAATAATAATAATGACCATAAAATAAATAAAAATTCGTGGACATCAAAGTGGTGTTACTGGCAAATGCCCGATCGTTTTCAGGGTGCACCAACGTGGTGTCGCCGGACGTCACAGTATTAATAATTGCAAGAATAATAAGACAAATGTAAGAAATTGGTCAGTTAATTTGGCTGAATTCACATCCCGTGTTGCTGCCTTTGTAATATCCACAAAGCTGCCAAATTAAAATTTTGAAAAATTACCTAATAAAAAATAAAATTAAATTATCTAATTTACTTTGATATACCTTTCATAATACTCACTCAATTTTTGATGATGAGAAGTGATAATCTTGAATCTAAATTTATCGATATTAAGTACTTATTTTATTGGATCTACTTTAAATAAATTTTATTTTTAATACAATTAAAATTTTTAACAAAAATAAAGGAAATCTGAGATTTCTTTTATCTGAATGTTTCAACACCAGTTCCTTTTTAACTGCTTAAATCATATGAAACAATTTTTTTATTATAAATTATGAAGTCTTACTTATTTAATAAAAATATAGAATTTTTTAAAAAAAAACCCAATATTTTACGTTTTGTATCATAGCCCCGGCATTAAATGAGAATAAAAAGCATGGGGCAAATATAACCTGAAACTTCCATTAAAATATAATTTGTTTTTGCACTATCTTCTATTTTTACCATTTCCTTCTAAAGCACCAATTATTTAATGGGAATAACTATAGCAGACTGAAAAAAAAAAAAAAAAGAAGTCTAAACTTTTTTTTAACAAAAGAGAAATGATTCGACCAAAAATATCCCTTGTGTTGATTTTATCTCTGGAACAACACACATCCATTTATGAGGCGGACTTGGCAATCAGGTGAAATAAAAAGACCAACACTTGAGATAACAATCGATGTCCATGTTTCTACTTTACAACAGTAGAAAGCTCAACAAAAGGTAGGAGGTAGATCCAAGATCAAATTGACATTCGAATCCAGAAAATGGTCCCAAGAAAACTGCATTGCATACCACCTTTATTCGTTAGGAAAAATCCCATTTATTTTCAAAAAAAAAAAAAATATCCATATCAAAAAATAATCTTCAAAAAAAATCATCAAAAAATATTTAAGAAGGAAAGATTTTTAAAACTGAACATTAAAGATTTCCCTAAAAACGGAGTGAATGCATTTCAAAATTCATTGCCAATATAAAAACCTGGATAGAATTGGCATGATATGGAATGGAATATTGGCTATCCTATCTTTCTGAAACTCCATTGTAGCCAATAGGTATGAGCATTCTAACTAGATAGTAGGAAAGATCTAGACTAGAGAGCAGGGGATTGTAGCCAATGGGCAGCAATAGCTAAGTGTAGGAGGGTAGATATTTGCAGATTTCTTAAACAGAGCATTCTCAGAAGAAGTTATATTGACATGAAGAATTCGTGACAGACTGCTTAAGACCAATTTTCTACCTAGACATATTTACACACAGATACTAGTATATCATAAATCCCAATTCACATGCAAAATTAACATTTCATATGTGTATGTAAATGTAAGTATGTAAGAAAATAAGTGAAAATGAATCTTAATTTAAAAAAATATATAGCATTATTGACAAGTCTCATTTCTTTAAAAGACATGCAATTATTATTTAAAATTAAGTTCAGATGTCAGACCAATCTGAAAATTTTGATAGCATGTTTGGTATATATTAATAAATAGATTCCATTGAGGATTTCATTACTGGAATACTCGTCAAGGTCAATTTCTTTAAAACAGTGCCAATTTTTCCATTTATGTCATCAAGTAAATACTATAGGTGGTGTATGAAGTTTACATCAACTATTTTATATGCCATTGATAGGCAGTTTTCGTTTACTTTAAGGTCTATTGCTTGTTTTCCAGCTACAATGGATCAGTGCACTCGTACAATCAAACGAAAAAATACTGGTGAAAATGTAATCTGCCATCTTATAGTAATATCTACAAGTTTTGATTCACATTTAACACAGACTTTCTATAATTACACATTGATTATTAAGTCTTAATGCTTTTGGTCTAAATTTTTCAGCACACTTTATTTAAAACTATGCAATATTTCTTTTTAAAAAATTTGTAAATATAAAAATAAAGGGTGGAGGAAGAATACACTCCCTTCCATATTTCTATAGAATATCCAACTTACATTTTTTTTAATTCAAAATTCTTACAAAAAATTATTGAAAATTCAGAAAATGAAATGAATAACTTTTTTTTGGTAATCAAAACTTAAATCTATATTTCTGTACATTTAAATAATAAATTTAATGTTCGTGAATTTATTTCCAAGGAATTACATTAAAGCAAAGAACCCATACAGAAAATATTTTAGGCAGTTAGAATTAAAGTATCTTCATTCAGGGCATAAAGAAAAAGACAGATTACCACATCTTAGTGATGCCAATTTCAGGACACAGGACAATGAATAATTCAAAACTCCAAAAATGGATGTTGGAAAAAGTAAATTATTTATACATAGTCAAAAGATAATTCAATCCTCAGTATGCAATAATTTAATAATAGCTATGATATAGAGTAATAAATATAAATGCCAAATAGATATCTTTAATGTAGAAAATAGATTTTAAGAACAAGATGTCAATCCAGTTCAATTTGTGCATTAACTAGATTATGAGAAGTATTTAATTAAACTGTTTAGGACAACAAGGCTTGTGAATTCTCTCAATTCTTTCTCAAGATAAATATGTTTCATAATAAAATGCTTAGGTTAAAATGCAGGACCTCTCCCACCCATAGCGGAGTTTTAAATACACTATGCTAAAGAGTTCCAAAACTAAACATTTATTTTTATTAAATGCTTCTGCTCATCTCTACTATTTGTGTTTCATGTTCTGAAATTAAAACCACTGAGATTTGGTATGTCTCATGATAACTGTTAATACACAGGATATCCTAAAACTTTCATGGACATTTTAAAGGTTAATTAGAATACAGAAACAAAAATAATTACAATAATACAATATGGGATAGCAAAATATTAAGCATAATACAGCACACATTTGAATAGCTTAGTTATTTTGCTGACTGATAGCTCATGTATGCTATCATTCACACAACTCTGCTGTTGTAATTTTATATTTCATTAAATCTTTGCTGTGCATTTATAAGGTCTGTACTTTTTTTAAAAAAATGAATTCAAAAATAAAGAAGCCATCATAGTAGTCAGTCTTTATGTTTGTGATTCTACATGCTATTGTAAAATTGACTTGTTTATATATAACTTTAAAATATGTAAACAATATTTTTGAACAAGTTATACCATTCTTTTAAAAAAACATTTATTTTATAATTAAGATGGAATTAGATAACATAAAAAATATACTTTAATTTATGAATTTTGAGAGTTTTAGACTATTTCAAGTACAATTAAAAACCAGTAATCTATGTTTCCACAACTCAGATAAAAGGATTTCCAAAGTTTAGAATTCCATAAGAAGTGGGAATATTTTTCAAACTATCCAGAAAAGCACATTGGATTACAACTTTGTAAAGGGGAAATAATCAAAATTTGAAATTTCTTCACTTATTACTGCTTTTACATAGAGTGATTCAAAAACTATATAAATTTAAAAGGAAGGTCAAGCATATGGAAACCAGTAACTTTTGTGATAAAATGAAGGATTACAAAAGAAAACTGTAAGTGAGTTACAAGGGAAGAAAAACAAAACAAGAATACAAATTCGAAATAGCATAACAACATAGTAGCAGAAATGATAAATTATCTTACTTAATATATCTCTTAAGTCATATCATACCAAGTAGCAGATATAACAGTAGTAAGCAGGATGCAGCAATAAACAAAAGATAATTAGTTTAAGAGAAATTAATTGTTCAAAGGAAATCCCTCAATTGTGAACTTGTATTCCAAGGTTTAGATAATTAATTTGATGTTTTCTCTTTGTCATGTCGTAACTGTTGTAGAAAAGGAATAATCTGATTGGATAATTAGTGTGAATTGCAGGTAAATCAAGCAGCAGTTAACATGTTAAACCAATGTTCCACAATGCAAAAGATTGTATCTGTTTATTTAATTCATAATCTAATAGTGCCTTACAGCTATTATTTATTGCATATGCAACCTCATGTTTTTATTATATGTATATATATCCATATACTCAATTCACCTTCACATTTTCTAAGGATTTTGAGATGCTTTATATATTCCTTTACAGTACTCTGAATGGAGATACTTTAATTTTACTAAATTGTAAGTTTAAGCTTTGTTAGATAATATCCAAACATTACAACTCTTCAATTCCATTTTTCTCTTCCGAAAATTTAAACATTTGAACATAAAGAAATCTATTCCATAAGTAAGAGACCATTTTAGAATAAGAATACTTTTAAGAAAACTTTCTATAAAATTTATTCTCAAAAATATAATTTAATTCTCTGTAAATGTAGTAATATCTACCATATTTATATAAACCATAATTCTTTTTTAAAAAAATTTAAACTTTTCAGAATTACAAAAGAATATTTAAAAAGTAGGTCAGTCACAATTCCCAGAATTTATTACTTTGAAAGTAGTGATTAAAATCTTAAATGCTATAAATAATGACATTCATACAATAAGAAAAAATCAGTAATGAAATTATGGGAAATTTTTATTAAGCTATCCTTTTTATAGGAATGGAAATGTATGGCTGGAAAAATCTACAAAATTCACCAGCCATGAAAGAATGAAATGATTCATAGATGTCCAGGAAAATAAAATGAAAATGATTTGCTTTTTTTTTAGTGAGCAAAAAATTGGGTTAATCTTTAGGATACAGATTTATATTCAGAAACCAAATGTTTCAATTTCAAACAATACGTAGAAATTCTACACCTCAATTCATAACAAATCATTTGGAAAATAATTGAAGTTTATGAGGAATATTTACATAATTGTTTAGGAACAAAAGCATTTTTGCTCTAGTTTTTATATAACTTCCATTTTACATAACTTACATTTATGTAAATAACTTGTTTTTATAAGATCTTTTTAATACAACATATTCTAACAAAATATACAAAATGTTCACAACTATTCCCTGACACGCTCTTTTATAAAGAAATAAATTACAATATTCAAAATTATCACTTAAATACATTCCCTAAAGTTATCACTTAAATTTATTACCTAAATCAGATGCTTCATTGCACATACACTAAGTATACCTCTGATTAAATTTACCATTCCAGCTCATAAAATAATCGGTATACTGAGACAAGTGACTCAATATAGAAGAATTCATTATTTCCTACAAAAAGATAATTATCACATTTTGTATATGCTGCAATGAATGCTTGAATACTTGGAATATAATTCAAAATATTTAGCTTAGCCTAAAAATTCAATATAAAGATCACATTTGTTCAGTCTTTCACTTCATCAGAAATCACACTGATTTGATTTTTTTTAATGAAGATCGAATTTTATAATCAAAAGCTCAATAAATTAGAGCAAGTTTACAATGTCAGAAAATATAACACATTAAATAAAAAAAAATCAATTAAGTCTGATATAAAACCATAAATAATAGATTAAAGTTTATTTGTTTGATTCTAATTATCAACAACAGATATCTATATACCACAAAGCTAAAAAAAAAAGAAGCTGTATTTTATATACGGATACAAATTGCTGATCAAAAAGCCAACACAAAATACATTTTCAATCACAGGATATTAGATAAAAAAATGGTTAAGTTAACAAAGCATCTCTTAGATGTATTGCAAGTTAACAATTTATGGTAACTTATGAGGCGAAATCTAAAACAATTTAAATCCAATTTTACATAAAAAGTCACCTAAATAATTTGAGAAAAACACTGCAACAATAACAGACCATATGAAATTGTCCTTCACAATGTGTCTGAATATACATAATTCACACCCTTAAATCATGCTTAGCAAATGGAACGCAGCCACATATGAATTATACAGAACTTAGTGACATATCTGCATATGTGTGTATATATATATTAACGTATGATAACAATAATCAATAGGTATTTAATTCATTGAACGGTAACAAGGTACTTGGGAACCTCTCCACAACTTTTAAGGAAGAGATAATGAAGCCATTGACACACAAAGAAAAAGATGAAAGGAGAAAGATTATGTTAAAATTCAGTTCAATGCAAAATTCCCATGGCGTTTTGTTGAGCTCGCTTAGCCTCTTCTTCGCCCACTTGTCGCTCAATGAGGTACTGAGCAGTACTCACGTTATGGGGGAGACCCGTAATGGTGACAATGCGATTGCGAGTTCCAGGAGCAAAGATTCCCTTCTTTGAGATCTGGATGTTCGCTCCACTGAACCGCTGAATTTCTACCAGAGCTTTTCCACCTGGTCCCAAGATGGCTCCAACAATATTTTCTCCCACTTCAATCTCTATCTTCGTCATATCTGGTCCTAATCGATCGATGGATTGGGGACTCTTGACAGGACCAGAAATTGGACCAGTACCTAGACCAAAGGAATTATTGTTGATGGGCAAAGCGGCTGCACTTGGAGATGCAAGCGTTGGAGAGGTTCTTCGAAAAGGCTCGAATACTTGAGTTTCGGGTTGTACCAGGAAGCGATCACTCGAACGAGATGTTGTTGGTGATGTGAAGCCAGGTCCAAGACCCAATCCAGAGACCCCATTGCCTAGACTTCCAATAGGACTAAAGATGCTAGATCCTGCTCCCATTGGATCGGACATTGCTGATGCAGCATCCATCCCAGGAACACCAGCAGTGGAAGTGTACATACCTTGGTTGGACATTCCTCCAGGAGGCATTGGACAACTGGCTGCAGCAGAATTGGGCATTCCCATGCTCATTCCACTGACCATCGGAGGACCATTTCCATTGATACATAGTCCAAGAATGTTGTAACTTGGAATATTATAATTTGCTAATGTATTCATGGCTGCAGTGATTTCTGACAAAGCTTGCTCTGAGTATCCACTACCACGGAGCATGGTTTTGAATCTTTCAATGACCTGGGATACATTAGTGCTAGGGACACTGGGACTCCCCATCCCAGAAAATGCAACTACTCCTGTTGTGCTGGTTTGAGGACTATGAAAACTATTTGTAACAGTAGGACTAAGACTATTTAAGCTGTCATTTGAACTGTAACTGGTATTGCTATTATTCATGGTGCCTTTGGAAATACTATTAGGATTAGCAAATGGTGAACCAGTAGGATTAAAATTAGCTATTGGACCCGTGACATCAGCATAACTGACATTTAAACAGTTACCACTTTGGGGATCTTGAACAATTTTCATTAGAATAAGTTCACATGCAATTTTATTATTTTCCATTTCTCCTATGACAGTTATGCAACGTTCTACTAAGGCATGGTCCTTGGACTTTTGGGATATTTGCACATAAGCACCACTCTTCTCCTTAATTTGTTTGATATAGCTCCCACCTTTTCCCATGATCATTCCCACTGTGCTATTAGGAACTAATATTTTTACCTGTTTCTCACGCTCTGCGGGTTGCTTATGATCAAAATCGATAGCTAATTTAGCATTAGGGTCAGGTTTTTCTTTGATTTTTTCCATAATGAATTCATGAATTTTTAAAATGCCATCTATATTGCCTGTGATTAAACAAACCCTCTCTCTAGTTCCAGGATAAAAATCAGTGGCTTTTGACATCTTGACACGAGTGCCCGTCTCCTTTTGGAGCTGGGCAATCGTCTCCCCACCCTTACCAATAATTGCTCCTGCAGCAACCGATGGGACAAGAATTTTGAAATGATATGTCCCATTGGCGACCCCATGATGAGACCTCTTTGTGTCATTATCTAATTCTGAGTCTGATGGCCGTTTTCTGGAATCTTCAAAATCTGATTCTGATCCATCATTCCCTTCCACATGTGCTGTTGCCATCATCAGTATCTAAAAGTAAACCAATATATTTATAAATGTATTCATAGCAATATAAAGCAGAAATCTTAGTAAAATATAAAATTAATACCTTATATAAAATTAATATCTATGTAAAACAGCATAAAATAAAGCATTTCCATAATAAATAAATAATCAATCTTTTGAGTTTCAACTTAGGAAAACAATAAGCAATCTATGGTTAAGTAAGATAATGTATATTTTATTATAAAGAAAATAGGTATTATAGTATCAGATTTTTTAAAAAAGAAACAAAATAGAGTGTTCTCTTTATGACCCTCCCATATTCTAACACAACATAGCAGGTTGTATTTTTATGTTAAACTGAATAAACAAAGTAAATATTTTGAATACTTCTTTTTGACCAATCAGGATCAAAATTTAATACAGATCATTGTAACTCAGATATAAAGGGGATAAAAAATTTTCATAAATAAACCAAAGTTATACATAAATTAGCATTATTTCATATTTTTTTTTAAATATGAAGTCCTATGTCTTATAATTTTAAGAAGATATGATGAAACTGCTAATAAATCTGAATCTACAATCCCACCCACCCACGATTACAGCTGTCTTATAGACTGATTACAATAATAAATATCTCTAACAGAAAAAAAAATGATTACTTAGGACATCCAGCTTATAAAAAGTCTTTTATAAGTCTACTAGCCGCCTTTGGCGACCAGCCGGTTCGCCAATATTAAGGCCGACTAAAGTGTTAAATCAATTTTTTTTATATAACTTGGTCTCATAATAATTTTTTCAGCAAAATATTTTTAAGCTTCAAATTTCGATAATCATGTAATTCACTTATACTATTATGTAGGTCTTAAGCATTCATATCTTTGGACTCCACATCTCTCTCTGTTTTTCTATCAGTGCACATAAAATTCAGTTTTAAATTAAAGTGGAAATGATGGAAGTGCACTTAATATAAAGAAATGTTTACTCAATCCAAGCACGCCTTTAAATAAAACTAAGAACTGAAACCAAAGTAGTCCGACATTAAAGTTTTATGTTCAATACAGAAATTGAAACGTTGTAATTTTTTTATAATTTATCAGATCTCAAGGAATTATTCAGCAAAAATTTCACCGGTTAATTGAAACCTTCAGTTTTTAATTTTATTTTTAGATGCATATAAATAATCTGAATAATAACATATTTTTAGGTTTATAAGCATATATAAAAAAAAATTTTGGTTTAAATTACTTTGGTCCTATAAATTCATATTTGTAAAATATTCTTAATATTTCAACGTCTAAATAAATGAGTAAACATTTCTATAATCTTCAAATCTGGCTGATTTATTCAGTTCTGAATATTGCAAGTTTAGAACAATCATCATTATCATAATCTAGACCAATTATTCTAGAGTAATACTGATTGGCTTCTTTGATATCTTGATAAAGTGATCTAAAATCGCCAGTTTATATCGAATAGTTATGTTGAAATTTTCATAGATCGATCAACTTTGATGATTGATTTAGTTGATTGGAATGCCACTTTTTTATTTAAGGACTTATTGTCTCAAGAATATTTTGTTAAATATGATTCACTTGAGCAGATGATGTATGTAAAAATTTAATTCATCAGCATTTCCCCCTAAATCTATAATTATATATTTCACTTGAACCAATTGCTAAAAGATTTATGTCTCTCCCCAAAAAATTAAGAAATTAGATGTTGGGCTCCGATTACAGAAGATGCCTTGTAGATGTTAAGCCATATTCGCCTTAAATAAAATTGTTTAATTGGATTAGTAATATATGTATAGTAAAATATCATAGAAAACGTTTCCATTCATTTATTTTCCAAAAATATCATGTTTCATTTTATACAGACACGTGCCAAAAATGACATTCTTATATGTTTAATTTGGAATGATAGTTGACTTATTTTTTCTCGTGAGAGAACATGATACTGTTTTGGTAGAAAGTTTTGATGTCTCCGAAATATGCGGGTAAAAATAGTTTTATATGCTTTTACAAATTGCGCATTGTTAATTACCAGCGGGTGACCGAGCTCCGCTCGGAGAAAACAGGTATCGAAGCTAACTCGTTGAAATGTCGGAAATGTGGGGCGATTTTCGATTTGGCAACCATTCCTCGTATTATAGTATAAGATAAAATTAAAACTTAAGCTCCAAGCATGCGTTACGAGTAAAAGTGAAAAAATTATCTTATTAATATGTTGCCATCAGATTGACAAAAACTCAAATTTAAAAAAATAAATTATTATTGCGCATTAAACATATGAAAATGCAATTTTCATCACGTGTCTGCATGAAATGAAAAAAATATATATATGAATATTGATATAGATGGCATATTGGCTATAGATGGCAGCATGTTACCACTTGAAAATTTAAGTAGCCATTATGGCGAACTAATAAAGTTTGAAAATATCCTATCTGTAGCTCCGAACTGCTCAACCGTAGCGCTTCAAAACCGGCGCCAATCGATTCCTCGTGGCTAACCCCCCCCCCCAAGTTTACCGGAGTTTATTAATTCTGGGGCGATTTTCGACTTGACAACCATTCTTCGTATTATAGTATAAGATTATGTATGCTTGTTTGAAAGAAGATGCGTTTTGAAATAGCTGACCAGTATAGCTTTAATATTACGTATGCTTCGATCAAAGCAGTTGTGTTTTTATTTCGCATGATTCATTAAAATTAGATAAATTACAACCACGAAGACAAATTCTTTGATTTGCACAAAATATCTTCTTCACATAAGTAAAAGTAATAATTCAAAACATGTCTTATTATTTTAAAAATTAAAAAAAAAAAAGAATGCAAAAATATTTTATTACTAATTATCAATTGCTTTTTGTTCGTCTTTCCTTTGAAATGACGTCATTTTCAAAGTTCGTTTAAGATTTCTTGATTTTAAATAATTAATCTCGCTCTCAGAAAATTATCGTTTGTTGATTTTCTAAAAATTCTTTTTCAGTTTTAACTGTCGCAATTTTGCAATATATTTTTACTTTGTATTTTTATTTACTTTAATTCTTTAATTGGCTTAATAATTTTGATATTGTAAACGATCAAGAAAAGTTTACTCTTGCATTTATTGCTTAAAAAATATCACATTTTCTATTTATTTCATATAATCACGTGATTAAAATTATATTTTTCTGTTTTATTTTTGGTAGTAATTAACTTTTTTTTAAATCAGAACTTCTGAAAATGTGATGGCAACATTTTATTAAAAGCTGATTTTTTTTTAAGATCAGCTTAAGATAAAATTTTATTTTTATTTTTTTCAAAATAAATTGTTGAAAAAAATACTCTTAAATTAAATGTTTAAAAATTCATTAAAAATAGAGTTTTAATATATAAATCAAAACATTAGTACCATTGAAAAGCTAATTTTTTGAGCTTTGACTGGATGCAAAAATCAATTTTGTGCTGTAATATTTTCGGAAGTTATGGCGAAAAAACGTCAAAATTTGGCTTATTTTTTAATTAATTAAAATTTTAATTAAAAATTCAAAAAAAAGGGCTCCGAGGTGCACATTCCCGGCACCCAAGGTATACATATACCAATTTTGGTAGCTGTAGGTCGAACGGTCTGGCCTGTACATCGCCAACAAACACACACACATTGTGCTTTATTATAAGTAAAGATAAAGATAAAGATAGCAGAAAATAAAATGTACTGAATTTGCAAAGAACCACATAAGGCTGCATCTTTAATTTAATTGGTCCTATTTAGGGATTAATCAGTTTCTTTTTTATACAGAAATCCAATGATGAAATTGTAGTGCAATTGTATACTCTGAAAATAAAGAAATTTAAAAGGAGAAGAGGGTTTGGAAATATCCAAAAGATTTCTTAATGTTTCAAGGCTTAACTTTTTGTTTGAACAATTACTAATATTTTATTTAGTGTACTTTGTATAAGATAAAGTAAAAATACTTTCAAAGGCACTGTCAGCTTATAATTTCATATTTCTAAGAAAAAATGCAATAAGAAAAAGAAGTCAAAACTTTGACAAAAATAAAGAAAGTGGTTTTACACTACAAAAAAAAGCATTATTATCAACAGAACGAAAATATACGTTTACATTTGTAAAATGTTAACATGCATGGTGAAGAAATTATTATTAGTACTTATTGTTGAATGGTAACAATCAAATATAATAAATAAATGCTATAGAACAAAGATTTTAAACTGTCACAATGTAAAATTTTATAGATGTTAGTTCAAAATTTTAACTAATAAATGAAGTTCAAAAATATTATTAGAAAAGTTCACAAGAGCTAACCAGAACCTATACACGCATATAAAAGAAATGAAAATAATAGAAAAAAGTCATATAAAGAAATGTGTCAAATATATTTGGTATTTGATAGCTGTTTGACTCATCTAATATTTGAACCATTTATTAGATGAACTTTTTCTCTTTTAGTTAAGAAGTAGCAAATAAGAGGTTATTTCATTTGATAGATGGCCTGAATAGCAAGAAAGGCAGTGAACTTGATAATCATGTCCAGACAAATAATTGCTATAGTTTACTTAAGGAAACTGATGTTCATATTTTCTTAAAGTATTACATCCCAAAAAATAATTTATGCATTATCTTAAAAT
>JAOUZG010006261.1:3073646-3083943 GCA_026289955.1 Argiope argentata
ATATATATATATATATATATATATATATATATATATATATATATATCCATTTTTTCTCTACGATTTATAAAAATTTAATTTGATATACAATCTGTAATAATGTTCTTAATGTTATGAAGAAATTCAAACTCATTCATCAAAACAATCAATCGCATGTTTTTCCAGTGTTAAGATTAAAACAACAACAACAATAATAATAATTGCTTTCTTTGTTCAATTCAATGAAAGTAGAATTTTGATTTTCACTTTTATGTTTCAATATAGACATTTTTCAGTTCAATAATTTGTAGTTAACTGAATCAATGAAATTCAAGCTTTTCATTCTCATTAAATAGCAAGGTGGCATCCTATATTAATAGATTAGATGAAAGCAATAACAATCACATATCAAATTAATTGTAGATAAATATGCAAAAATAAAACTATATTGAATATGGCTCTTAATGGAATACTAACACTCAAGTAATTAAATACGTTTAATATGTATAATGCCTAATCAGTACAAATGCTCACTTTTAATTGAAAAAGGACAATCAAATGCAGTAGATATTTTTTTTTAAATTTTCACACATTAAAAAATTACAGATTTCATTAAATGCTTTTTAAAAACAGCTAAAAAATTCTTCCTAAATTTTTTTTGAATGAAAAAGCTCTTAAAATACAGTTGAAAAGGATGTTATTTTGATAACAATAAATAGAAATAAATAATATAAAAGAACCTTAAACAAAACAACTTTGAGATCTTTTTATTATTATTATTGGTTTCCATATCTAAATTTATGATAAAGGTATTTTTTTAGAAATATCTTTTACAATTTCCGTAAAGAATTTATGGAATATTTTTTTGATAAAAAAACCCTGGACTTTGGAATGTACAGTATGTTTTTCAAAAACTTTTTAATTGAATATAAATAAGTGTAATCAACATAAAGGATGCTGGTTAGCATCAATTTAAAAAGTAGAAGTATATCTACCACTTTTTAAAACTGACATAATATAGAAGTCAGAGGCTACAAATATCTAGCTTTTATAATTTTGTGGACAATTTCTATGAATACTTGCTAGTCTTTAAATTTATCCATGCAGATATGCCTCATTACGTCCCAGAGCAGCCATTTGGGTATTGTGATGGATGCCATGCACTGGAATCCCGGATTTGAGGGGGAGCCCCAACATGATCAAGAATTAAAATAATATTCTGAACAATAATCGCAGAATGTAAAGGAGGGAAGAAAATTTTCTTGTAAAATCGATGGGACTGTTGGAAATATATGAAATTACTTATGGTGGAAGTGTGCAACATACAAAAATAAAATAAGCAGATTAATGGTAATTTACTTCACCTGCTAAGTTGGATAACAAAGTATTTTGAAAATTCATACAATAAAAATGTTTAGTATTTTTAGATCTAATAATGCATTTGGCAAAGGAATATTTCTCTAATCTCAAAAAGAGAGAGAGAGAGAGAGAAAGAGAGAGAGAGAGAGTAGTAAAAAAAAGGAGAGTGAGGAAGAACTAAATTTCAAGAAGTCATAAGTAAATTTGGAAATAATTCAGACTACGAAATTACTTTGACTTCAGAAATTACAGTTCAAGTTTCAATTAAAAAAGAAAGTTCGGCAAAAATTGCAATAGAAATATAGAAACAGTGAAATTCAATGAAGAACTGTATGTTTATGAAAAATATGATTGAATTAGAAAATAACAATGAAGATGTAAATAACAAATATGATCAAGTGAATATAAGTGATCCAGATTTATAGCAAAGTATGGAAACTGGTGATTTTAGAATGTAGAGTTAAAACTGGATCTGTACAATAAAACAGAAATTTTACTGAAGGTAGATAATTATGAATGATGAAGGTAGTTCTTTTTCTCATTATCTACTACTTTAGAAAAATGATAAATGGTGAAACCCAGTTGCAAAATTAGTTAATGTAATGCAAGGCTTGGTAATTTGTTTTTGTGGCATACTATTACCCAAAAGGAAATGAAATGAGAAATTTGCACAATTTATAGATGACTATAGTAACTGGAGATTGAATCAAATGTAATCCAATTTTTGTAAATTTAGTACATTTTTAAATGAAGCAAAAGTGATAGAACATAATTTGAATTTTACAAGATATTTTTCTGAAAACAAATTCGAAAGAGAAAAAGATTATATTCTGAAATAGCAGATGATGAAGTTATCGAAAATTCAGTAAAGAAATGTTACATTTTTTTTAACATGGTAATTGAAATTATTGCACAAATAGAAGATGAATTTAAAAGTATTTCAAATTAATTCAGGTTTTTTAAAATTATTTTAATCATTAATTAAAAAAACATGAATTATAAAAAAAATTTCAAAAACTTTATTAAGTTTTATAATGAAGATGTATATGAAAATCTAATCCGGAAAATTGATTTGCACTGGAATTGATTTTGAATGAAAAGAATGTAAATAACATAAGATATATTGTAATATATACTAAATAATAATTATAAAGAATTGTTTCTAATTGTACTTAATTGTGTTTAAACTTTTTTTATATAGCCAGTTAATACAGAGAGTACAGAGTGTCCTTTCAGCATATTAAAATCAATAAAGAATTATCTTCATTCAGACAGTATGCAGAACACTTAAATAGATTTGTAATATTAAGCATTGGAATAGAAATTAAAAAAAGATATAGCAATTTTTTAAAAGTAATTAATAGCAAAAATAAAATCAAGCATTAAATAAACATGCAATAGTAATAAATGTTTTATTTCTGTATTTTTCTTTTTAATTTATAAAAAAAATCTAGGACTCCAAGTGGTTTCTTGCACCCAGGACCCTTTATTAATCAATTTCAACCCAAAGATCATTTTTTCCAATACAGAAATATACCCAAGGAAACAACTAGTGAGATTCCCTTTGAATGAACATCAGATAATTGTGTATATGAATTGGACAAAAGAACATATTATCTAAATGAGACAGTAAAAGGAATCTGTTCTTTTCATAGACTAATTGAGATTATTATTTAATGTGGTGGTTAACATTGAGAGAATAAAGTGTCAAATACCATCAAACTTTCATTGTTGTAAAGAAAGTAATAGAGGATGTGGAATCAAGGTTTAAGATAAGTATTTATGAAGACGATTCCAACTAATTTCCAAGCATTCCATAGAAAAACCTTTTTGCTGCACAATAAAAAGAGATCTTTGGCCCACATGTCAGACTATATAATTCTTACAAATTATGAAAACTAAATTGTGGAGCAAATTGACTGCCCAACTCTGCCTTTGGATTTAAACCCTATGGCTGCATAATTTTTTAAAATCATTATTTAGATGAAATGTTTGCAAATAAGTTCAAATATTTTTCAAAGAAAGTGAGCTGACACTATATGCTACACATGAATAATATAATAAAAATCTGTAATCCTAAAAATAAACATTCTAAACTGTGATAAATGCAGAATGCAATAGAAAATGGGCTGATTGTCAACCTGCGGGATACTCAGATGGAGGGTTACCCAATGCTATATCTGAATATTTACATCCCTCCAAGAGTTAATGAATTTGAAAACATGTTGCTATAATAAATGGCCTTTACCTTCCAATTTAGTGTTAATTGAAACTTAAGTGAAAGCATATAAAATTTATCTACAATGTATTACAAATAGAGAAGGGTTAATATCTTATTAATAAATTATTGCTGTCTATCAGAAAGAAATACCTTTTTTTTCATGTGACCATTTATATTATGAAACTCAAAATAGGAAGGGGGAGATATCAACTGAAAACAAATGTATAATTCAAAAGTTAAGCACTTTCAGCTCTCTCTAATTTCAAAAGTAGGACTTAAATCTCAAAAAATGATTTTTTATTATCAAATAAAACTTTTTATCCCTAATTTCTTTCATTTAATGGTGGACACAGAAAAAGAGACTGCATGATAATACTTAACAAAAATAGATATCAAACATGCAGTAATTTTTAAAAATATTAAAAACTATTTAAAATTCTTAGTGCAATGTATTTGAATTTTTTTTTTAAATCTCAATAATAGTAATATAAAAGAAGGCAAGGTACATCAGCTTGTTTTTAGAACTTAAAGGCAACTGTATTGATATCAGTTTAATCTACAAAGAAATTAATTCAAATTTGAATATTTTATCAATGATCAAATACAACTTAATAACAAATTCTTTTATTGTTTTGAAAATTTCTTTTCCACCTTTTGAAAAGAGAATTTTGAACATGGAAATCATGTTATGTTTCCGAATCTTTTTTTATTCATTGTATTTACTAGAGACTACACAACTCAATGAAATTTGTTTTATTTTTAAATTAATTGACTTCACAAGCTAGAAATTAATTAATTGACTTCACAAGCTAGAAAGTACGAAAATAAAATTTTCAGAATTGCATAAATCAATTAACAGTTTGGAAATAATTTAACAGTGGCAGAATGAAAAAGAAAATTAACATGAAGTTTAATTAAAAGTACCAAATTCACTTAAATCCCTCAAAATGATAATGCAGTCAAAATCTATAGAGTTATTTATGAATTAAAATATAAGAAGACATGCATCATTAATGAATTTAAGGAACATATTTCTAACACCTAATTTTAATGAAAGAAATAAACCACGTGTAAAAAAGAGCAAACAATGTAAATATGAGTTTTAATACAAAGCCTGTATTTTTTTATCCTGTTTCTCTACAATTCCTTTTACAATCAAAATCACAACTAGAAAAAAGTAACTTTAAGTATTTATTCGATTAAAAAGCAGATTATTTAACTACCAAAGATTTTATAATTAAGACTACCAAAGATTTTATAATTAAAAATTTGAGGAAATTTATTTTTGACATTATAGATTAAAAACAGCAAATATAAAGGACCAGAAAAAAATTATTTAACAATTTATCTATATAAAACATAATTTAACAATATAAAACAATAATTATTCTTAGAAAATTAGCTTACCAACAGTTATATACCGATTGCCATAGTTTCTCAGAATTGAATGCAGGATTCATAGTTGATCATTTTCATCTAAGGGTGGAGTGACACCCCCGGATATAAAAATTCAAACAACAGCTGGGGCCTGAAATAGATTAAATTGTGTTAATATATAAGTTAATTGTATTTCAAATTTAAAAATTTAACTGAAATAGAAGTAATTAGTAGCAAAAGTATAAGAAGACATAAGCATAAGCTTCAAGCAATTTATAAAAGTGGCAATTTGTTAAGAGTAAGGGGCTTATTTTTTATTTGTATTCATATTTGCATATTTACTTAAAAAACTGTTTAATTTTTAAATGAATTTTATTGCTGCATTAAATAGCAGGGCTTAAGCTATTTCATGTATGTTCAAGAGCTTGAGGCTATTTTTCTTATATAATTCCTCGAATATTCGACTTCCTATTATAATAGTTCCTTGAAAAAGTGAAAAACTAATTTTTTAAATCAAAAAGTGATTACTGATTAAATAAGGATCATTTGCATCATTAAATATATATATATATATATATATATATAGAATCCCAGTGATTTTTTATGCTTAACTTTTTTCCCAAATCAAATGCTTTAAATAATTATTATACTCAGAAGCAAATCATACCAGACATTTTAAGATAAAGACATATTCAATCCCATACATAAAATATTGTTTCAACAGAAAAGAATGAAAGAAAAAAATTATTATGAGGAATCAAATGTGTTTTGATAATTATTGAGGAAATATTTTAAGGTATTTTGCTTCATAAAGTTATAAAATCTGACAAAAAGGGTAATAAGCATTTATTTTTTTAAAAGGATCCATTAATATTTAGTACAAATGAAGCAATGCCCTCTAACATCCTTCTTCTGCTATTGCTCATTTAAAATTTTCAAGACTAATCTATAGCAACATAATCCAAAAAATAGAGCTACAGATTGCCTTTAAAATTATTTAAGTTTCACAACATATATTAGTTAACTTATAATTTTCAGCTATTGCTAAATATAAGTATAAGATTTTTCATGATTAATCTGCAGAAGAGCTTAGATTAATCATCAAATATCTATTCTTACAGACTCTTTAAAAGAATTAAGAATTAAAATGCATATTCTTTATTAAATACTATATTTACTTTTTATAACTTATTATGTAGAAACAACAATTTATTATTAAAGATTTGTAAGAATAAACCTGAGTTAATTTTAGAATGTCCTGTCCTTATTATGGTACAATGAAATGTTAGCAAATAAAAATCTGATAATAAAATTACGCCTGAAAAAAAATATTGAATATTTTTTAAGCTATTAGCTCAATTTTTTATATCTTTTCTACACCATAATATAATTCTTTTTATCTTCAAATGATCTTTAGAATAAGACTGTAATCAATTGATATTAAGTCAATTGACTGATCAAAAATAGTTTGACAGTAATAATCGTACAATTTCTTTTATACTACAGTTCACTAAGAATAAGCTAAATACAGTTTCTTGTTTATTTTTCTCAAAGTATAGCAAATAACCACAATGTAAAGGGTATTGAATGGAAGAAAGCAAAACACCATTTTATATTTTCATTTAAAATAATTAAAATTTATCTTTAATGATTTTTATAAAAATATCAAGAAAAGTGAAGTGAAATTAAAAAGTGATTACAGGACAAACTAAAATAAATAACAAGACAGTTCATATCAAAAATTATCATGACATACTGTATTTCAAACTAAAACAGGATATATTGCCAACAATTTTGGGTTATCTTAAAAAATAACAAATTTATAAGTGTAGAAATGAATTTTGCTTTTTTTAAAGTAGTGATAACAAGCTGCCTTCATGAAGATTGATTTTCATATTATATTACACAATTTCTTGAAATGCTTGTGCTTGAAGTTTCTACTTCTTTTATATTTCAAAGTAGCTTTAATAAATTTAGGTGTTTTTTTTTTTTTTTTTTTTTTTTTTTTTAAGACTTTAACAACAGTGATCTCGACTGATTGTTCTAAGATCATCTACCATTGTTTCATCATTAATGAATGATCTTGCTAAGAGATTGGCAACATTCACTACTATAAAAGAGAATCTAATTGTTACTTGTCTCCAACAATGATAATTATCAAGCTGTTTGGATATCACATGCCTACTTGACCTTGATGCCCCACAAACAGCAAAACACTCCCAAAATAACTAAAAAGCATTTTTGAATGCATGAATTTAATTAATTGATTCAATATTGATTTTAATATTGAATTTGGGCTAATGAGAATTCAATGAGTTATAAATGATAATTATAACTAATTTGTTACTTTTTAAACATTTTATAACTATGTTGCGGAATAGTGAATAAATATTTTCTCAAAAGAATTTTTTAAAAAAAAACTTGGGTATTTATCTATTAAAATGAATTTTAGAAGCTTTACAATTGAAAGATATTTAGATAATTTTGAAATATATCTATTATAAATTCAAGAAATTTTATTTATTATCTTTCAAAGAAATAATTCCTTTACAGAGGTTAAAAGAAAAAGATTTTATACAAAAACAAACATTCACATGGTACAAATAATTTTTTAAAAAACTTCTGTAAATTATGACTTATTACTAATTTTAATAATTCTTCAATCCAAGAATCAAAAACTATTGATGACTTCAATAAGATAAGAAAATTAATGCAATAACTTTTCTGGTAAACAAATAAGTGAAACTGCATATATCAACTTAACAGCTGTAACTTTTATTAAAATAGCACGATTTCCATTTATTCAACGTTATCTTAAAATAAATAAACGACAATACAAATAAAAACATCAAGTGAAGAATAAGTGAACTGAAATAGACAGAAAAAAATGCTTTGAAATGAGGAGCAAACTATTATATCAGCACTTGTTTATAAGGTAATCACCCCCCCAAATATCCGAGGTTAAAGGCTTTTAAAATTATTCTGATATAGGAAGATCAAAGAGATTTTATAATAAATCCAATGCCAATGAATAAGCTCTAATCAGTAGAATATTTTTTTTAATTCCAAATTTTTAATCATTACTATTTGGAAAGTTTGCAATTCTTAGTTTCAAGTTACGGGATGTAAAGAAAGATATACAAACAAAAAAATCTAGTAATAATATTTATTGATAGTATTTCTAAATATTCAGAATATATATATATATATATAACTCCAGCCTACCTTAATTTAAGGATTATTTTATAAAATACGTGAAGCATTAATTATATCAAGTTTAGTTTCCATTGAGAGGAAAGTTATCATTAAGTTAGTGAAGCATTAAGTATATTTAACATCTTGTTGATCTTGGAATTATTGCAATAAAACAAACCCCGAATAACAGCAAAGTGCAAACAATCTTCCTAATCTTGATTGTTGCTTAAAAAGATTAACTGTTAGTTTTTTATAAATATTATAAAATCAATATTCACATTAGGTCATTTTAAGGGATTGTATAATGAACCACAGTAACAAAGCATTTATGCATCTATCAACATGAATTTAATTGAAATGTTTTATTAACTTTTCTTGCATATTTAAAATACCTCTTTATTTATAAGACAAACTCAATAATTATTTTGGTTATGTTTCATTGTGCATGTGAATATACATTTGTTATAACTTTGACAGCCGCATGGCCAAAAAGAAGAGACCATTTAAATGAATTTATTTTGCCCTGGTAGGCCCAGTTTCCACACAGAAGCAAAAATGCACTTAGCACCAAAAAACTAAAGTGAAAGAATTTTCCCTTTTAATAGTTTATCATAAGATTTTAATAAAGATTTATCTGCCAAATGTTGATTCAGGAAAGGGACTTTTACATAGCTATGAAATAATTATGCAAGCACCTAAAATTTTTATCCTTTTGCTTGTGGCATGGAGGGGGGGGGGAAGGGATTTTTAAACCATGTGTTGCCAATAATAATTTTTTTTTAAATGGGATTTGAAGAAAGAAATAAGATACAATTTTAGAATGAAGTTTCAGAACTAATTTAGGATTTAATAAATAGGGAATAAATTAGGATTTAAATTCAATTAAGAAATATCATTACATATATATGTATTTATATCGAACACATAAATTTTTCTTCGTTTAAGGATGCAAGTGTTCTTATACTAGCCTCATTACACTTCCATTATTTTTAATAATGTATATATATTAAACAAATAGGAAAATTATATAAATTCAAGAAAAAAAGGGTTGATGTAAAACCCATCATTTACTGAGAGGTAAAATTAGGATGGTATTCAATCATGACTTTAGCAAGAACAATAAATACTAGCTTTTGTCAACTTGGATCATACTTTAATCCACAAGTGCTTACGCTGGATCAATTTGAACTCAGTTCTCTTATGCTAACAAATACATAATAGTAGTTACAATTATAACAGCAATATGAGTGTGCTTGATAGAAAGCATAAGATCTTTTCACAATGTCAATAAAAAGAAGGAAAAAAATCATGAAGTTAGATGATTCACAAAATTATATTTGTATTTGAAATATATTTATTTGTATAAGAAATATACATTAAGAGCAATTTATTTTTTTGTCCAACAAACCAATAAAGTAAAAAAATACTCAAAAAATTTCGAATCAAAATGGGCTGAAACATGTTATGATTTTCAAAAATGAATGCAAAAGATAACAAATCAAAATCAGCTTTACGTTGGGCTATATAAATTGCCCTAACTGTACCTAGTTATTTAATAGTAATTTATATATTTAAAAAGATATGGATACTTTTCATTGTGTTCTTAATGTATTATTTATGAACTGAAGATTTTGTATGAAATATTTGAGCTTATTAATTACGATTCCATTTCTGTCAAATGTTAAGAAAATTATTTTTGTATTATTTTTCTTTATGAATATTTTTGATCAAAATTACTATGAATTTTTTTAAATTAATAAATTACTAAAATTACTTTTTTTTTGATGAAATGGCTGCTAAATTTCACTAGCTATAAAAAAATGACAAAACAGACAATTCTGCTCTGCACTGTTAAATAATATACACAGTCTCGCTGTTTTCAAAACTAATCAACTGTAAAGGAATTGTACAAGATAAAAATAGCTGCTTGAAAGATTAATACTAAAAAAAAAATTTTTCTCTACTTCCCAAAGATACATGCACACACACAAAACATACACAAAGAAACTCTATTATATGTATTCATGAAAAGGAATACACTACACATTTAATGCATTAAAGAGACGACTGGCACATTATGTAGGTATTTTAATCAAATGAAACTGTTTTAAATAATTTTTTAAAAACCAACAGGTTAAAAGTAGAACACAAATTTCACTGTAACCA
>JAOUZG010006261.1:3083953-3160446 GCA_026289955.1 Argiope argentata
ATGCTAATAATCAAACAGCCCATGATGACCTCTAAGCAATTACATTATTTAAAACAAGAGATTTTGAAACAAGATTACACCACACAAAACGGCAGGGTGTGATAAAAAAAAGAATAACTCTAACCTCATTACAGAGTTAACTTTTTAAAAATATACGATAGAATATTCAGAGAAATTAAATAATGCATATTCAGTCCTTTTTCTTTTTACAGTATGTAGTGACATAACCACAAGAAGACAAAGCTGGCAAAATATCTTGACCCATAGGCTTTGGGTGGGGGAGACCCTCCCAATCTATTCATTATTTGTTACTCATCCCAACTGAAAAATAAATGAAGAAAACAATGTTATTATGAATAGATCAAAATAAGATTACAGTCCTCAAAATTATTTTTTTTATAATTATTAAAAATAATCCAAATTTTCTAATGATCTTACTTTAAATATTTGATAGAGTGACCCATACTATCTAATTATGTGTTTTATTTAGTATTTTTTTCACTCCAAATGAAATTTTTATAAACAGGCCTCAATTCCACTCTGATGTATAACAGTATAATTAGAGCAATAATTCTAAAAAATTAAATCAAAAGGCATAAGTTATATATAAATGATAAGCTAGAAATGATATTTCATTTTCTATAAACTTTTTAAACTTTCTAAGTCATAACAAAACAATTAGTTGACTAGATTCACTAATGTGAATCTAGTCAACTAATCAGCTTCAGAAAAAAAGAAAAAAAAATGTATTCCCTTGTTTCTATTCAATGTCTCAATTTTACCTTCACTGAGCTGCATCCACCCTATACAAAATGCTCAAATTTCAGATTTCTGGACTAATTTATAATTCTTGAACAAATATAAATCCAATACCCTTTCACAATTCCTTATGCTTTAGACATTTAAAACTTTCAAATAAATATCTTAAAGAAAAACAATGTTGATTGATACCCATCCCTAATAAATAATCCAATTCAGAATGCTTTTTCACCTATCCTTTTTATCTTACTATATCACTATGTATGCAACTACAAAGAAAAAAAATGTTATTTAAGGATTATTGTTCTGTTAAAAAGAAATTACTATTCATTTTTATACTTTCAAAATGTGGCCTCCATTTTCACAATACATATAATGACAACTGTAATAGAAAATAATTATTAATATTAAAGGGCTATAAAAAAAAGAGCTCCGGTTTTAAGTCACAAAATAAGATTATAAGGTGAAATCTACTTTATAAACATTAGAAATATATAGAAGCATTGATTTTATTTAATTACAATAAAATTGTTTCAGCATTTAAAATAAATTACTCCATGAAATAACTAAATTTCAGTTCTTAACATATATGCACATATGAAGATTAAAGTATAACAAACAAAAATTTAATAAATTAAAAATATATTTAACATCCTAACTGCTTTCTGTTACATATTCTACAGAAAAATGTATAAAAGTTAAACTTTTATACTTTTTTGAAAAAAGAATCTGCAAGCAGATTTTATTAATATACAGTTTCAAGTCTTAAATGGAATGTATTTACTTTCATAATAGTGTAGTAAGGTTGGAAAAAACTCAGGATCTTAGATTTTGTTAAAAATGAATTTGGGATAAGAAGTTTTTAAACTAAAGTTTAGAGATATTATACATTTCCAACCCATCTTTTAAACACTTGTTTTAAAAGAACAAATTGCTACTTTAGTTGAAATTATTACTTGAAATGCACAACATAAATTTATAGTATAATACTTTTAAATTACAAAAAATAAAAATCTTTCATTAGAAATTTAAATAAAAATTGAATAATCTTCTTACTCCTTCTAAATTACAGAATCCTTTAAAATCAATTAACATTATGATTAAAAATCTGAAAAACGAAGTTGATAATGTGGAATTTAAGGGTCCATTCCTTAATACTTAGTTGGATACCATTACAGTCTAGTTAACATTATTTAATGTTTCATTTAAAATTCTAGATCATGAATGCTAAGGAGGCAGAACAGAATTTGGTCACATCCCCATAAATTTAAATTTTTTGCTTCTACTTTCAGTGAAAATGGAAGTATTTATTTAAATATTAAATCTAAACAAATAGGAAATCAAATTTTAGTATCAAATTAAACAGGTATATACCATTGTTTCAAATTCCTACAGGATAAAATTAAAAAAGAATCTCTTAGATTATATTAATCTAATTTCACACACAGATTTAGACAGCCTATTAGCAGATACTCCAATGTGTAGAAAATAATTTTAATTAAATAATTTATTAAATGAAGGAAATGACAGATGACATATAAAATAATTAAAAAAAATCTTAGTGGTTTTCTCCCACAATTTTTACTATTACTTTGCAACAAAATCACATAATGTCACTAATTTAAGTGAACCCAATAATCAAAATCAAAGAAATTATAATAGTTATGAATTTAAAAAATACCTATTTTCATTGCAGAATACACATCATTTAAAACTCTTAATTGCTCTTTAATGTAACAAAATCTTTATTTAAGATTAGGAAAATTAAAAGCTGAACTTTTAAATTTTTTGGAAAAGATTTTAAAACCATAACAAATAAATTGTATAAAACACAATAAATAAGACTATTAATTTCCCAAAATTAATATAATGTTGAACATATTTGTTTACATCCAAAATGTAATTTTATTATTTCTTAATGATATAGTTGTTAACATTTTTTTTAATGTAAAAGCAAACTAGAAATGTTCTATCAATATAAATGAAATATTCTAGAGCCATTCAAAATTTAAAAATTCACTGTATAAAAATTTCATAATTATTCAAAAAGGTTTTTTTACCAGTTAGAAATATTTCTAAATATAATAAAGAATATTTCAAGAAATAAAAATAATTCTTTATAAAGGATGAAATACATCTTTAAAGAATTTGTTGCAATCCAACAAAATCATGTTTTCTTTTAACATATGTTCACAATTTACAGAAATATAATCTTTAAACAATTTCACGCTTAACACATCAATTTATGCTATAGAAATTAACACCTCAAGAAAGTTTAAGATGCATGAACTATAAGATTAATTCAAAAATTAACAGATTTTACAAAACTGAAACAATTTAGTAAATTACTTTCAACTAAGTTACATTCAAATATTTTACATTGAACTTAATTTTTAAATATCTTTAACAAAAATTTTAAACCAATATTCCAAATAATACATTACAGTGTTAATGAATTAATACTGGATATAATCTCAATTCAATTTAAAACAAAAAGTCACAATTTTACATGGCCATCATTACATGATCAGTTTATTACTTTATTAACAGCTTATTTTTAAGGGTATGATTCTTAAAAACACTTTAGTATTTAACAAATAATTCACAGTTAATAAAATTAAAAATCCCTAAATGATTAACATAACAAGAATCACAGAAATGTATAGTATTAGTTAATTTAAAATAAACATTTTTCAATAGTTAAAGGATTACATTTTACCTCTTTCACAAAATCAAAGATTAACTCTCTAAGATGATTAAATATTCTGACATGCAGTAAATGTCTATTAAACAGACATAAGTTGAATCAACTTAAGTTTTCTCAATCTCCATCTGATACTTTTAAGACAAACAGGGAAAATTCTTTTACCATGAACTGCGATTAGTTATCGCTCTAAGTTACATCTGAAGTTATTTTTAGAGTAAGATTTAATTAGATACGATAATCATAGAACAATAACAAGTAGTTACAAAATAATTAGGTTCAATTCAAAGAATGTTTAGGTTAGTATAGAAACTCATTCAAGAGCCTTCTAAGAGACTCTTCACACGCACCGGTTAAGTATAAATGCGATTCCTCGTTGACACGTAACCACAACTCAACATGACTACCAGACTTTCTGGAAAAATTTCTTTAAATTTTTACGTTAATATTTTCGTAATTTAAATACATCAACTATCTAATTACAAGTGTATTAAACATCATTTTGTCGTAATCTATAGTTAAATTTCCTTTTTCTAAATTTTTAGAGTAATTAGGATAATTTCATCAACGTCATCCCAATCCTTGCCGCGGGTCAGTAGGTGACCCGCTGGTCATAGGTTGCCGATGAAGGATTTAGATCGGACTTCGAAGGCAAAAGTAACTTAACAGATTTTTTCTGTGGCCTTTGCTTTTCCATGTATATGATTTAAAGGATAAAAAGTTTAGTTTTGACATTTAAAGGTGTATACGGAAATTTTTTAAGCTCTTTTAAATGAGTACTTGCCTGTAAGAGCAACATGGCGAAACAGTTGCAGTTAATTCTTAAATGGTGAAAGATCAGTTGTAAATTATTTCGGTTGTATACTAATACCTAACTTCCAATGAAGTATAAAATTCTTTCAGTTGTGAAAATGTTTAAATCATTATACGAATTCAAGAAATATAAAGCAATACATATTTGAATTCTGAGTTTTCTTATAGAATAAATTGTTTTGATAGAAGTATTAAATATAAATATTTTGTCTGCTCTCTTTCTGGAAAACAAAACTTAATTTTTCCTGTGTCGTGTATGTTAAGTTTCCTGCATGAAATGTTTTTATCATTACTTGAGAAATGCAGAAAATTTTATTTAGTCTTCTTAGTTTCAGCAGCAGTCATTTTTACCAAATAGGATAAAATAATTACTTTCTTCCTTAAAAAAAATCTGTATCTATTTAGAGTTTTAAGTAAGAGTATAATTTATTCAGGCATTAATATTTTTAATAGTCAAAAAAATTAATGCGAAAAAATAAATTAGTCATCTAATGAAGAAAAGAAAATATTAAAAGGGTTTCCGATAACCTGACCACTGACACCGTTAAATCCTGCTTGATAGGGAGTCATGGTCAGTCCATCTGGGATAAGACTCAGTCTACCCGTCATAAGGGTGTAACACTGCTGTATGGATGAATTTTCAAATTTTAACCTGATTTTTATTCATCTTCTATTTGAATAATTCAGAATTTGAATAGGTCTAAAATTATTATCAAAATTGGCTGATTCCTTTTAGGTAGCTATACAAATTAAAAAGGAATAATTACCCATCTGTTGATAAAGTTTAGTCTCTCAAATTATATAATTCTGCATGCTAAATTAGAAATTATTTAAAAATTAATTTAATTAGATAATTCTACATATTAAATTAGAAATTATTTAAAAATTAACTTAATTAGATAATTTAACATACTAAATTAGAAATTATTTAAAATTAACTTTAACTAAAAAACAACTTAATGTCCGTCTGCATACTAGAGTTTTCACGCCATTTTATTAATGATTTTTAATGTGAATTTACACACTATGCAATGTGTTCCAAATACTCTATTCAATGTCTGTATGGGAGATACGGATTGCTCTAGCACCAAACTTGTAACTTTAAGGCTCGTAGCCGAGTTAAATAACCACAATACAAAAGTAATCACTTGTGTACCGTAGATGTGATCTGGCTTGTAAAGTTTCCATCTTATACTTTCCCACCAGTGAGTCGTTGAAGGGACGAACATTACATTTGAGCTAAGCGCATGGCGAGCGTGTGTGAGTTGTTGTTTTTAATACGCCTGACGACTTTTAATGCCAGTAGAGAGCGCCACAATAGCTGTATGAAGCTACGAATGGATTGCTTATTCAAGGTCGTAGGTCACTATTATGGCAAATGTGAATTGCTCTAGGCTCGAACTCCCAAAGTTCTGGTTTGTAGCCGCGTAACATACCCATTAAACAAAAGGGACAATTCAGTCCGAGAAATGTTATCTGGCTTATGAAGCATTCAGCTTTCATCATATCTGTCTTTAAAAAACGGACTTTTTAGCACTTTCTATTGATAATACGATTTGTAAACAAACAAAATATTGGTTAAGGAAATTGAATTCATTTAATATACAATTATATGTTTCGATTCATTTATTTTCAGCAGTGGTTTGCAAATTTGTGACAAGAAGAAATCCTTTATTTTTAGTTGTCACAGTGAGGTGTTTCTCTGCTTGTATTTTTAGATCAATTCATTAAAATCAGAAGGTATAAAAAAACATTCTTTATTTCACTTGTTCGGATCGACTCTCCTTTCCGAAAACGGAACTTGATCTAGATTCTAGCACGAGGCGAAAATCGGTTACAGTCAGGATTTGAAGCATAAATATAAGATTAGTATGAATTCTATAAGACACTAAGATACAATTTTAGGGGTTCGCATAATTTCCTCCGTGCTATTGGCGCCTCGATTCGGGATTCACCACAACATACAAAATCCTGACTATTTTTTAAGTACTTTGAATTTTGCATGTATGCCAAAAATATAATTTGAATAAAATTCTAACTATTTTTCTAATTTCGTAACACTCAAACTCTACAGTAAAAGGCAGCTAGAAGAAACACTTGACTTCTTATTCCAAATATTTTAAACCAATCTATTCCTAATTTTACACTCTCAGTGTATCCCTTTTCTGTAAGAAATTCTTTACTCCTTCTATGCTGCTTTCCCTATCTCGAAAAAGACGCTCGCATATAGCCTGTCTTTCTTAGAAAAGTTGAAAATTTATTATTTGGGTAAATAATAGAGCAGCAGTGCAAATGGTCTTTCATGTGATTACTTTGTTAGCATCATTTGAAAGATGACTTCTAACAGATTTGAGGTCTAGAGCATTATTTTGAAACCATAGCACTAAATAGAAGATACGACATATTTTAATTTGAAGAGATTTTGCATTTCGATAAATTAACTGTTTCAAAACTGGTGAAACATATAAATATGTTTGTCACCTAGAAAACCGAAGTATGGAGAATGTCGACTTTCACCGGTGAACGTCAACAAACACATAGTCGCTTGGTGCATGTCCGAAATATTCGCTAAATACCCTTATTTCAGACTTACACTGGTAAATGTCAACATACACCAACATACACTAATGGTGAATGTTGAACATGTCCAATATTTATATTTTCTTTTCCGTAATTCAGTCGCGATAAATTTTTTGCCTCTCTTTCTGAAAGGAATGATTTGGAACTTAAAACACACAGAGCATTCAAAATGATTTTAATTGAAATTAATAAAATTAAAATAACAATTCTTACAATAATTTATTTTAAAATTTATAATTCTTTTAAATTATTTGATAATCCAGAAGAATTATCAAATAATTTATTTTGAATAGCATTTATATCAATTTGTTTCCTCAATTAAATTGCTAATAAGTAAATTCAGTATGCAGATATCCTTGTAGTTTCAGTCTAATATTAATACAGTATTATGAAATTTTTATCAGAAAAATTGTTTACAAAATAAGCATCATTTTGAATGCACTGTGTGTTTTAAGTTCTTAATGCTTCCTTTCAGAAAGAAAGGTGAAGTTTTTTTTACTAATTAAATTTTTTAAGTTAATTTTAAAATTCCAAGCAGAACAAACGGTTTGGTGGGAAACAGCCAGTCGCCTCTTCGTTGGCTCCTCCCTTTTCGACATCCACCAGAGCATATCTGTGATTGTCGACATACACCGGTGAGGGGCCGAATGTACAAGAATGTAATGAAATATTCGATCTTTCTCCGACGTATTTGGTGTTTGTTGACATTCACCGGTGAAAATCGACATTCTCCAATTTCGGTCTTTCTCAGAAACATATCCAAACCACTGCATTTTTTTTTTAATTTTTAAAATTCAACCTCCCCCCCCCTAAAAAAACAACCACAACAACAACAACATTTAAATATATTTCATTTATTTATGTTGCTTCTATATACCGAGTTCACAGAACTTTGAATAGATTTATTGAAAGATTTAGTCTAAAATCTGATATACGCATCCATGATTCTGGTGTTTAAACTGTTTGTTAACTTTCTCCCGTCATGTTTGCAGCATTTCCAAATATTAGATCTCATATGTATTCTGATGGGGAAACTGTCAGGCATCCATTCGACAGATTTTGTCTGAATGAAATTTGCTGGAAATTTTTTATTTTGTAATAAAGAAAGTAATCAAATTTTGTGCTTCTAACTTGTTGAGCTTTATAGCTAAGGAGTCAAGAGAATGGCTCAAATAATTACAGAAATAGGTTTAACATATTTAGTTAGAATTGAAGAAGACTTTATCAAACATTGGAAGTCGATTTTTTTTTGTTCTTACAATACTGCATCTGTATACTCGAAAGTAATTTAATATTCTGTAGATTATTATATCCATTAGGTAACGTTTGACTTTCTTCTTCATTAAAAATAATATTTAGCATTAATTATATTAATATTTTAATCTGAATAAAATTATGTTTAATTTAAATTAAACAAATTAATAACGATTTGAACGATATAATTCAAATATTTCACTTTGTTTTTTAATTTTTTTTAATGAAAGTAAGTTAATTTTTACATTTAACCTATTTTTGTTACCAAACACCTTTTTTTTGCTTTCTCTTATATAATTATACAGAAAGTATTATATTCATAAAAAAAATCAAACTTAAAATTTTGAGAAATCTTTAAGCTTTATACTATACTAAATAAAAAAAAAATCTTTTTTGCCATTATATCTATCTATGACCTCGATAAGTAAAAGGAAAGTTTGAGCTAGATAGCTGAAATTTTGTATATGAAATCATGATTAAACTTATAATCAAATCTGAAAATAAAAATTTTCAAAATCTGCTCTTAGGAAGTCTACCTGGTTGTCCGAGTACAAGAGAATTCGAAAACTACAAAGAGCAAGGCTTATAAAATTCAGCGCACAGATCTAGCTTTTGAAATATAGATACTTGTCAAATTTTGATTGAAATAATTTATCAAATGGTTGATCATCTGTCGATCTGCTTTTGTCTACGTAACTCATGAAAATAATGGCTTGAAGAATGAAATACAGTATGTTAATTTATGATAGCGACTGTAGTTCCATGTCAAAGTTTGCTCTCAAGAGATCGGAAGAAATGTATCCAAAATATATATTCAATTGATATATTCAGTAAAAATGCTGGATTTACGTCAAAGAACTATAATTCGTAGCTATTGTTCACCAATGCCGTTTAAGGTATTCACGGACATACCTAAGGTCCACAATTTTATGTGGAGGAAGAAGGGTGAGAATTTTTGGAGAGTGTGCAAGAAAGTTTAAAGGACACTACTACCAAATAAATAAACTAAACTAAACTAATAACTAATAAACCACTAAATTTAATTATTCATGGTTTTTATTAGTTATTTGTTATACGAAGTGTACAAGGAGAAAGTAATATAATCGTCTAACAACTTCGAACCTAACATTTTACTTAATCTCTCAGTTTCAGAATTTCCTGAATCTGAATTTCATTTCTTTTCGGAATTACATTTGTATGCATGTGGGCATAATAACTCAAAAATGCCCAGAGTTCGATGGATGGAATTAGGAATGCCGATCTCATAGAAAATTTGTGGTTTTATATAGAAATTTGAACGAAATTCATATAGACGTGTAACTGTTCAAGTGAATACAATAGCTGCAAAATGTAAAAAAGTAGCTCATTAAATTTTGGCATACAGTTTTGACAATTAAAGTATAGATCCGTATAATATTTTGAAACAAATATTTAAATGAGTGACTGTCCATGGGTTTATATTTTCGAATGTAGGTAAACGCGATATCTCAAAACTTAAATAAATGAAATTTAGAATATTATTTTGTGTTAACAATTCTAATTGCATATCAAATTTTGATTTAAATATGCCGAAGAAAAAGCATCCAAAATACATATCAAGTTTTCATGACTATTCTTTGAGACATAAAACCTTTCACGTGTGGAACATTTCAAAATCTGAGAGTGGTATTCATGACTCTGTTCAAGGTCCATCTTTTTTATACAGGGGAAGGAGACGTGGCGAAAGAATCATAAGCCAGATAACATCTTCCGTACACAAGCAATTAGTTCTGTATAGTGGTTATGTTACTCGGCAATAAACCTTAACGTTGCGAGTTCGGTCATATCCACCAGTCCCCCCCCCCCCCCCAAATTGTGGTCCACGACCTTGAATAAGCAACTTTCTATAGTTGTTGTAGCGTCCTCCACCGGCAAGTCGTCAAGCGCATTAAATACAACAGCTAACATTACCACTAACTCACACACACTCGTCATAAGCTTGGGGCAATTGTATCGTTCGTTTAGTCACCGACTTCCTGGTGGGACAGTATATAGTGAAAGCTGTATAAGCCAGATTACATGGCACGAACGGAAGTGTGCATTTGGTCCAACGGATATGTTACTCGGCTACAAATCCTCAGATTGCTAGTTCGGGTCTAGAACAATCCGCATCCACTTTAATAGATTAAATATAGATAGATTTAAAAAAAACTATCATTAGCTTTGTTGCTAAATAAATAAGTTTGTTAAAAAATTCAAAACTTTTGAAATTAACACTTAGATAAATTAACTTACTCTGAAATTAATATGTTTCATTCATCTCATTTAAGATAGAATTTAATATGCAATAGCACATGGAAAAATAGTATTGAGTACAAAGATAGATGCTTCAAGCTTATGAATCATCTTTTCTAATAATAAAAATGAATGAGTGTGCATGTGTGATGGCGCTCTGCAACTGATTGACCTTTTGACCTACAGCTTCTAAATTTGGCACACTTATATCTAGAAAACATAAAATGTGTACCTAGTAGTAATTTTTTTAATGTTTAATTAATTAAGAATCAAGAAAAATTAGATGTTTTCTACCATAACTTTCGAAAATATAATATAAGCAAAAAGAGTTTCACGTCAACTTAAAACTTGAAAACGTCTAAATCGCTTTTGTCTACAAGGCAAACGATTGAACCTAGATGTCTTAATTTGACATGTAGTTACATCTTGGGTAATCTGTACCAATTAAGAGAAAGTGTTTCAAAAATTTAATTAGATTTTTATCAAAATATAATATTTATTTTAATGCTTTTCTTCACTAATTTTGGAGCATGTCATCGCACAAAAACCATTTTTGTATTACATTAAATTTAAAAAAAAGTTTTTTGATTATATAAATTTTATTTGAAAACAAATTTTTCCCTTCATTTTTAAGGAGAAAAAGATATTTTAAAGCTATTTTGACGTAAATTTCAAAGCAATATTTTCGCTAATTTCACTCATGCAGGTTTCTATTGTATTAATATTTCTAGCTTTAAAAGTATTAAAGCAGTTAAAGTAAAAAAGTATCAACACTCCTTAAAAGTATTAATATTATATGCTCATTAAAAGTATTAATATTATGTACTCATTAAAAGTATTAAATACAGCTACGATAACTTGCAAAAAGGTTATCACTGCTAAATAATAATAATAACATTTTCGGAATAACAAATGGATCAAGACTCGAAATTTATTTTTGAATGCTCATGAAAAGTATTAATATTATGTTCTCATTATAAGTATTGATACAGCAACGATACCTTGCAAAAAAGTTATCACTGTTAAATAATAATAAAAACATTTTAAAAATAGCAAATGGATCAAGAAAAAAAAAATTGTTTTGTTTCGATGTTTTGAATAAGTTATTCGGGTTACAATCGATTTTTTTTCACTGTATATGTTAACTGATTTCCTGATAAAACTCCTGATTCTTTTACAAAATTAGAATGAAGAAAAATTAATTTTTTTCCGACTTACTTTTCAAAAGCTCACAGCCAAATATGTACTGGAGGAAAATCAAACGAATTTTATCCAATTACTTTTGGGATAAGAGAGTTCCTATTTTTTATAGGGATGAAGTTAAAAAAAAGCAGGAAAAGTAGCATCATTAAGTTGTTAGAATCACAGCATCTTGCAGTCACAGTGAAAAATAGATTTAATGGCGTCTCTCCAAAATGTAGATTAAGCGCTCTATCCATCTCCGAAATTTATTACAGCTGTAATTATAGATACCCGAGATAAGGTTAACTTCACGGGCCATATATCATTTCAGAAACATAGTTAATTGCTGAAATTTTAACAAATGGTTAAGATATAATTAGTGTTTGTAAATGTAACGTTTGTATTTCATTGAAGAATAATTAGAATCTTTGTTGAGCTTTCGACTGCTGATTCAAGAAGTAATTATCCTTTTAACTCTTCCGCATACGAAATACAGACAGGTGAAACATTGTGAAAAAATTCTAACTCAAGATGAGGATGAACCTCTATTATTAATATCTGCTGAATCTGAAAAAAAAAATGTTGTTGCAGTTAAGTTTGTCATGATAATTACTCACCGGGGCGGAGGGTTCTTTGTAATGAGGAAGAGATGTTTCCGGCATGGTGGTTGGAACTCACCACCTTGGAGGGTACACTATTAGGTGGATGTAGGCTCCTCCCATTGATGGCAAGACGTACTTCCAACGGGAAGGGGTGCACCGAGGCCGGTGATGGCCCTTAGGACTCAACCACAGTTCCTACCAGTGTTGCTGTTGCGGTGGTCCGATCATTCAGTTTTATAATTTAAATCCGCGTGCCTATGGGCTGGTCGGAGAGTCTAGTATGACTTGTCATGATAATTATCCCCCGGTCTCTCCTTATAATTGAGGATGCGATGCTTTCGGCATGGTGGTTGATTCTTGGCAATACAGATAAAGGTGGTGGTCTGGTTCCTCCTATCGATGACAGGACGTACTTCCCTCAGTCAGAGTTGTGCCATAGCCGGTGATAGCCCTTAGGATTCAACACAGTTTCTGCCAGTGTTGCTATCATGACATTCCGATCATTCAGAACCTTCATTCTCTCTTTCGGTCATTACGTATGCCTTCGGACGGGTCGAGGAAGCAAGTTTAAGGGTGAAAATTCAAAATCCATAAAATAGATGGACGAAATTTAGAATAAATCTTTAAAGCAAAGTTGTAAGCTTATATAAAACAGTTTCAATTATTCCTCGAAGAAGATCCGCCAATCATCGAATGGCAAATCTTCGAGGAGAAGATAGTGATTAGTCTGAAATTTAAACTTCAAAACTCAATTATTCCGGGAGCAGAAAAATAGATTTATTTTATTAAAATGTTGGGGAATTAAGCTTTCTTTTATTAAATATGAGTAGCAAAACCAGAAACTTTAAAAATTCAGATTCCTAAGTTTTTGCAGCCGATATGTGATGAAAGTAGTCCAATATGTTAGATAGTGAAAAAAGAGGCAATGGAAAAATAAGAAGCACAAATAGAAAACACACAGCTGAATTGTATAGAATGAGAAACGTAAAAAATCACAACACAAGTAGATAGAAAAGCGTTAGTTAGAAAGTAATGATGCAATGTTCAAAGTACGCAGTTAAAAGATCCATTCCACAATCAACATTCAAAACAGAATAATAACAACTCTTGAGCGCTTCACCTCTTATAGTTAAATATAGATTATGGAATTTTCTAGAAGAATTGTTATATCTCGGGTCCTAATTACGATAAATTTTAGATTCAAGTAAAAGTTTTGAGCCATTTATTCGAATAGAGCAATCAATACCTGTTTTAACTCCAATATGCTCGATAAACGTTTTCTTGAAATACACAGCAATCATCCTTTACAGCCTTTATGCTTTACCTACAAAATTTTGATGAATTTGCACATCGACGATCAGTTTTGAAGTGAAGTGCTAGAATTTACGAATCAGGAAGTGATCCCAAATCAAAAGTTTTATATCAATAGAAAATTTTTAAAAAATCATAGAATTCTGTTCCGTGAATAAGTGTCATCATAGAATAATCATAGAATAAGTGTTCTAAAGGTAAAGAAAAAAAAATTTACAGATAGAATCATCTAAATTTTTAATTAATTAATATTATTTGAATTATTAAAATTGTATTAAAATTTTGCCCATTAATATGCAATTGAATTTTTAAAGTTGTGATGTGCAATATTAAAAGTAAGATAATTTCATTGAGATATTTGTTATTTAACAAGATTACAAGAAATATAAAATAAATACCATATGCAAATACATTGCATGAAATAAGAAATATTGTTACGACTCTGTAACTTAGCTTCTCTGCCGTGTCAATAATGTCGTCGCAAAGAGGGATTTAGAGATTTTCTAAATGGATGTCAGGTCCCTGATCTGCGACCTTGCCATCAAGGTTAGGCGGGGCCGAGGTTCTGAATCTTTCAAATATCAAGATTCTTAAAAAGTAGAAACGGATGATCATATATCTAAAATAAATTGAGTTTCGGAGATTCTTCTTGAGAATTCTATATGGTATAAGGCAGGGGGTCTCAAACTTTTAGACATTGCGACCCTCCTTTTTAGACTAAGTATTTTGGCGACCCCCCCCCCAATTTAACTCTGTCTAAAGTTTAGACAAAGATTTTAAAAATTTTGCACGTACTCAAGAGTTTGTAGAGTATGTGTCGGGTATTGGCGCCACATCCCTTGACACTTCATCTTTCTCCTTACTAGTATCAACTCATCTCGAAACTTTGATCGAACAGTTTACAGATTACATTCCAGTTAAGGATATGAGTGGGATTGTGTGAATAGTCAATCCGTTCAGTGAGCAAGCCGTAACAAAAGCTTAGCTAAATGCCCATCATCATGATCAACTGATAGAGATTTTAAGTGATCAGTTAGCTAAAATAACTTTTAACATAGATTATATCGACAAATTTTGGATACGTATTAAAAAGGAATACCCAGAACTGTCCACAACAGCATTAAAAACTTTAATGCCATTTTCTACACATTACAACTGTGAACAAGGATTATTCATAGTGATAAATTTAAAAAAACAAAATCAAGAAATCGTTTGACACTGGAAAATGACATTGTTTTGTGTGTTACAAAGCTCATTCGAGACATTAAAATAATGGTTAATTCCAAACTAACCCATGTATTTCATTAACTAATAGAACACAAAAACCAAATTGTATGTGTATTAAAAGCTTTATGTGTACTCTTTTTTTAATGAAAACTACAGCAATAAATTAATTTTCTTTAAACTTTTCTTCTACATCTCGCGACCCCGTGGACACATTCCACAACCCCCCTGGGGGTCGCCACCCACCTTTTGAGAACCCTTGATATAAGGTAATATGTAAGGTAAGCCTCACCCAGGGATTAATTCTTTCTCTGAAAGGGTGGCCGCATTGTCAGTTGAGAACGCCTAGCCCGGCTAATTGTTCAGATTTTTAATTAGTAATTTCTTCTCTTCTTGTGTATTGTTGATTTCTAAAAGTGTTATTCTTTGTACGTAATTCAGCTTTTTTCTCCTCAGCCTCATATTTTTCATGGAATAAAATGTTTACAAGCTTGTGAAACTATATTCCTGTTCAACCATCGGATGATTTTCCGTATAAATGTGTACAAATATATAAAATGTAATATAAAATACATAACATGCACAAATGCATATCATGAAATATGCATTTGTACGTACCATGTACACATATGCATTAGAAAATAAAACTTTCACCCAGAAATTTATGATAAGAAAAAGTTTTAGAATAGTTAGTCAAAATTTGGTTGGTTGGTTGAATGTGAGTTTTAATGGCGCAAGAGCAAACCGACGCCAAACTGTGCCAGACGAATGATTAAAATATTCGAAATGTTTTGTAAAAAATTAAGTTAAAAATTATTGTACCAACATTTTAAGAATAAATATCGTGTATAACAATGGATGCGTTGTTCTTGGTAAAAAGGTAAAATGTTAAAAGTGGTGAGATAATTTGCGAAACTAGATACATTCGTAAAAGCGAATGGCTCTTAAAAAGTTAAACACATTTACATGGGTTAAACACATTTACATGGGTAAGTCCGATAGCGTTAGCAAAAAGGAATTAAAAAAAAACGAATACGGTGATATACGGTGATTCGGGCATTCAATTAATACATGATTGACACTAATAATCGCGTTGCAAGTAAAACATGTAGGTGTCCTTTCTCCAAATAACAAATGTCTGTGCGTAAAACGCGTGTGACCCACACGCAGTCGAGTTAACTTGACATCAAGTCCAAGCGAAGGCAGAGCGGGCCACAATTCAATTGGAGGCTTAACGGCATGCAACTTGTTATTGGTTGTTTGACCCCAGGTTTCTTGCCATAATCTGTGTATAAAATCAGCAAAGGATTTCTTAACATCACAATAAGCAAGAGAGCGCTGCAGTAGTAAGGATGAATCTTTAGCAGCTTTGTCAGCCAGTTCATTGCCGAAAATTCCAACATGGCTGGGAACCCAACAAAATAGGATGGAGAAACGCTGATTCTGGAGAGTACGTAAAAGGAAGGATATTTCATCAACGATTGGATGTACCCGACAGTGAAAGTTGGAGAGTGTCTGCAATGAGCTCATGCTATCAGTATAAAAGCAAAACTTGCGGTGAGTGGAGAATCAAAATTTGGATTAAATAGTTAGATTTAAAGGAAATCCCTATCACTATGATTTTAATAGTATAATTACTTGAAAAAGATAATTAAAGATGCGTTGATCATATCGTGTGTGATTGCTTTGTTATATTTTGTTATATTTTTTCCTTTATAAATAAATATATATAAATATATAATTATCTATATTTATTATTGCACAAATTTTTAAGAAGAAAAATTCGTTTATTGCATTTCATTCAAGAAACATCTTCAACAGAAATCGACATCTTTATTATTATTTGAATTTTTTGTTTTCAATAATCTCCAAACTATATAAAAAGAAAATAAAGGACATGGAGTCATTAAATAATGAAGAGAAGAGTCTTGATTTAATACATCTCGACAAAATTTCTGTCCAAATTGGTGAGGACGACTCCCACATTCATCAGGCCTCCATATTCACCAGGTTTAATTTCATTGACCATAGTGAAATCGAGTATCAAATATTACTATGGCCAGTTATGCCATTTCATGACCATTTGGTATTTCATGGCTGAAAAAAAGAAAGATTTAATTAAAAGAGATAATAATAAATTAAAAGAGAGAGAATTATATTTTTAGTGGTTTATAGTGAGAGTAAAATAACTTGAGAAAATAAAGATACAAGATTTTGAAAAGCAAATTTGTTCATTATCTCTGAATTTCCGCTTCATAAATTTAAAATAAACAAAAAAGATTAACATTGAATTTTAAAATTTCGAAGCGTTACTAATATTATTATTATTATCTTGAAAAGCGAGATTCTTCGTCCACTACAAACAAACAAATTTTGTATAAAACAGCAAAATGAACTAATCCATACACACGCACTCGCACGCTGCAACGTCTCTTAAGAGCAAATAATATTCAACAATCTGTTGCTGTTGTTTCTTATGGCATTTGTCATGGGCAAGCTCGCTCAAGTTGTTAGTGATTATAAGCCGAGTGAGCGTCTCGTGCTTTTAAAGTAGTGCCAACTACGACCAAGAGTACGACTTTCACTACACACTCTCACATTCGCTTGCACGGCCCCTTTTTACAGAAGGGCACAATCACACTTCTTACAGATGAAACACAGATGAACAACCACACCCGAACTGGGACTCGAACCCGACAGCCCCAGATCACGAGGCAGCATCGCTACCTCTATGCCAGGACGCGGGGATAGCCAACAACTTTTTGGGGCCATATATTTTAATCAGTAATTGCACACTTCACAGGTAGACATATATAAACGATATAAAGTTGTTTCAGTATTAAATGGGCCACTTGAGAACAGTTTTTTGAGGCCATATTCCTTGAAACACATCACACACATATCGTCTTACCACATAACACTATCCATCCTCACACCACTCCATCACAGCATCTCTCTTTCTGTGTGTGTGTGTGTGTGTTTTTTTGAGTTTGTACATAAAGGGCGCTAGTCAGTACAACGCACGCTCACAAACATATTAATCGCGATAATTTAATGATATTTTATGCATCCCTGATTTCTAAATTTTGGGGTTTACTGATTTCAGCCTATCAGGCTGCGAATTTAAAAAATCATACACTAGACAAATAAAATTTGCTATTCACCCTTAAAACCTTAACTGTAGACATTTATCAGATACTAAATTAAATATATCTTCCGAAATTAGGTTGAATTTGCATCCAAAAGTAATAAACAAATAAAATATAACAAAGGGTTCATATGGAACATGAGCACGCTTTCTTAAAAAACGCAACATGCTAGATAGATGAAGTTTGTTATATGACTTATACCCAGTTGTAAATTTGTATGAGATTTTGTAACAAATATGTGTAAGAGTTGATTCTTAGATGTTTCGTCTGTAAAAGTAAATGAAAAATCGATAGTTCAAGAACACAGTGAGCTAGGCAAATAAAATTTACCACAACTCATTGAAATTGTCATTGTGAATATATATGAAGTCTTGGATCTAATCTATCCATGAGAAGAGATACAAGTATAAATTTTTGATTTTCTTCTTTATGCTAATGGTGCGTTTTTTGTTTATGTACAAGAAAGATGAGGGGGAAATTTTCGGCTGGTCTAAAAAAATGAAAGATTTTATTAAACCATTAAAAAATATTCCAGATTTGAAGAACTGAATATATGTACTTTAATAAACTATCTGAAGTGGTCTTCCCGAAACTTTCTAGCATACTCCCTAATAAAGATGTTATCTTCGTCTACTATAAAAACTGGGGATCTTTAGCTAGAATATAAAAGTCTCGAGAGCTCATTTTTTTGTTATAGGGTTCAGCACATGAGTGTTTTGTTATTCTTACTATAGTGAGAAAACCGAGTACGTAATTTAAGCCCCCTTTTGAAAACCGATTGAAAGCAAATTTTACATTTTATTATAATATTATCAAATGCCAAAATTCATTTATCTAAATCATTAAATTTCTGATTTTGCGTTTTTTCATGCATGTAAATTGGTAGACAGACAGATACAATTCAGATGACAGAAATGTGAACTTTTTATTCCTTTAATCTCTTGTGTTTTGTGGTTATACTCAGTTCGTTTGAATTTAAAAACATACATTATCAAGCAAACTTATGTTTCGTTAGAACTTGATAGAAATCTGCAAATTTTGATGCAAAAATATGCTGAATTTCATCCATCTAGCATAATCATTTCTGATTTATCATGTTTACAGACAGACAAACGTAATTACAAGTTCATGATATTCTTAAATGTTGAGATATCGTCGAAATTTCACGATTGAATTTTTTAAGGATTTCAACATTTTATCTTTGTGGGTGTGGGATATCCTGGTTGGTAGAGTGTTGAACATGTGTTCCGTAGGTTTCGAGTTCGAACCCTCCAGCCGAAGACTTCCCATGTGTGGTGATGACTAGCGTTAATCTGTCGTGATCACTAAGTATTCCATATCTTGCGTAATACCACTGGGTCCGAAGTGATCGTTCTCTGTCCTCGATCTAAATTACGATCTGTGGATGAATGATTAAAGTGCAAAGGGTTTGTGACGTGTGTGAGCTAGAAATCAGACTTCTGCTCTCGGATGCTCAGGAATCCATACCCACAGGGGCTACTGTACTCCTCATTCCGCTGTAAAACGGAATATGACAACAATAATTTATCTTTGTATACATTTTTTTTTCAAAAATCATCGAAATAAAGCAAAAACAAACGCCATGAGTAAAAGATAATCTATCTATAAAACTATGAAAATAGGAATTATTTAAATAGAATATAATAATTATAATTGTCGATAGAATGCACTTTATTAATCATTAGTGGGATTTTTATATAATGAAAACAAGATTAGATTTCTCCAATTAAACGAGAAATTTTTCTCGGCAATCTTTTCCAGGAATATATAAGGAAAAGACACCATTTGTATTAATATATCGAGTGATGTTACGACACGTTTGTCTTATTTTGTCATAAAACTGTCAATCCGATTCGATTGCTCGCAATCGAATTTCGACATTGAAGAAGAAAATGTAATAGAGAACTAGATTCGCTCACATCCTTCCCGGCAAGCACCGGGGCAACCAGGAAGAGATGAATGAGAGTTCATTGAAGGAGAGAAAAACTCGAAGCATTTAAGGAAATGCTCCGAGCTATTTTCCAAGTCCGGAATTGAACGATGCACGATTTCATTTGAAACCACTGGGAGCAGTCTCCCCCAAAGGTTCTCGCACACTTTCTACTAAAGGTGTTATTACTCTCTGATAAAAATACGCTTTCGAAGATTTAAAAAAATTGTTTGAAATATATTAATTTTTGGATAAACTGCGAGATTTATGACTAATGTAACTGATTTCTCGTATTTTGTTTAAAATGAAAGTAGCAGAGGAATTTATGTATTTCAGAATTCAACATACAAGTAGTTTTGGCTTTGAAATTCTATACATATTTTCAAAAAACAATTTATTTGCAACAATTTCTCATTACAGCGTCGTGTATTAATGTTATTTATATTTATGCTTTGCCTCATATGAAGCTCTCGCCATATTTTCACCAAAAGCTGAGTTTCATATGTGCTAATAGAAATCGTTGTTACTTTATAAGTAATGAAATTTTTTCTCAAAAACATTGTAATATAAAAAAGATACTTGTGGAGATTTTTCAAATAAATAAATAGTTAACTTTAAAAATAGGAAAACAATATCTTTGGCGAAAAAAGAATCGAGATAAATATTTAAAGTAAGGAAGTAAAGTCCTAATTTTGAAGAAATATTTATAATATATTGATAGAATATTTCGATGGAATAGAATCAAAATATTATGTCTCTGTTATTAATGTTAATGTATTACAAATTAATATAAAACAGGAAAATAGTTTTCTAGACAATCTTTAGATCGTGGAAAATTGAATTACTTTGATTTCTTAGTATAGTAAATAGTATTTTCTATAAACCATAAAAATGATTAAAAAATAGTGTTGAACCATAATCTATATAAATAAAAATGAATTGCCAAATGTGTTGCTAAGCGCAAAAGTCGAGAACGGATCGACCAATTTGATTAATTTTTTAAAAATATTTTTACATTTTAATATTTTAAATATTTTTTTTAATATTTAAGTCACAAGAAAGGTTGTTATAGAGAGAGAAAAAAGGAAAAATTGCGAGGAAAATAATAACCTCGACACTTTTCTTAATTTCACACCAAAATTCTTTATTTCCTCACCGCCAAATGAGGAAGAATTCAAATCCTCCCCCCCTCGCTGATTAGGTTAGACTTATTCTAAACGATTCTGTTTATCTCCTGAGTGTTTAATGCATTAAAACTACACATTGTTAATTAATAGATTTTTCAGATTCATTTTGAAGTACTTTTGAATTAAAATAAAACGGAATAAAGGAAATTAAAAATTTGTAATCTGTATCACGTTATCCTAACTGGCATAGAAGATGCACGAATTTGCGTTGCCCCAATTGGCGTTGTAAATTCACACATGCGCAGTGTGTTGTAATTGTTGACAACGGTGTTTTCATTTTAATTAAAAGTTTAAAAAATATGTGTATAATACTGCTGTAGCTATTTCAATCTCGATAAATAAATAAAATAGACTTAACTTGATTTTAAAGAAATACGGACTTTATTTGCCGTTTTGCTTATTTTCAGGTACGCACTGTAAATAAATTGTTTTTATGTTAATTGTGTACTTTTCCATGCATACGAAGTCACGTGTAAAAGTTAGCTTTGCAGTAAAAATTTTTTCCATCATGATATCTCAGGGGAAATTTTCTTAGTGTTAACGAAAATTCTTAATGCATTATCATTAACTCACAGATCAGGTGTTAAGCAAATTGATAAAAAAAATTAATAAAAGGGGGAGATTAAGACCAAACTATACTCTAATGACTAAAAATCAAGAATTGTGGTTGAGCTTTGAGAGTGAGAGGTTCACTTTTACTACATACTACATTATACATAACCTGTATAATGTAGCATGTGGTAAAAGTGTATAAAAAGTGTCCTGTATAATGTAGCATGTAGTAAAAGTGTATAAAAAGTGTCCTGTGTAATGTAGCATGTCCATTATACATATCTACATATCATGTTTAAAGTTGCTACATTACTACTTTTTAATGTAGCATCTTTAAACAGGATATTTGAATTTCCCTGACCAAATCATTGATATAGATACTTTTATCTCGGAGCTAAATTCATCGGAAAAGCAAACAATAATATAAGACTTTTAGATTGTTTGAAAAAGAACTAAAAATTATTAAGCAACGGACTCTAAGGGTGAATAAATTCTTGCCACAAAGTAAGGAATAAAAAATAATTTCGTTTACCACGGAGGAATTTTTTTAGGTAAAGGATTCCTTTAGTCGTTCTATGAATTTATAAGAATTTAGAAAGTCATCAGACCTGACGTAATTCCATGTTTTATGACTCTCTTCCGTTAATACTTAAAGATACAGATTACACACTGTAAGGATATGTTCAAAAAATGACATGTCGCTTTGTTTCTTTTAATCGATTATTTCTCCAAGCCCTTTCCTTAATTAAAATTTGCATAAGTTGATACTCGATAGTTAAAACTTCTGATTTTGCATTGGTTACTCTGATAATCTCTTTATTAAGTTTGAATGGATTTCACCTATTAAGTGTTTAATACTAATATACTAAATAGGCATAAAGAATAAGACTAATATTTAATACTAATTTGTATTACTATTTATTACATACTAATTAAAAAGTAGTAAATGTAAAGTATTTTGTTCTAATATTGTATTATTATGAGTTTATAGTAGAAAATATCAGAAATAATATTCAGAAAAGGTATATGTAGTATGGCCTTTTGGGAATTATTTTATGAATTAAATTGTAAAGAAATCGTTTTATCTTCCCTGAAAAAGATTACAATGCAAATGTACATATTTTTATTTGCATCTCATAAGAAAATTAATATTAAAATAGTCCAATATTATAAAATTGGTTTAAATTATTTTATATTTTAACGTATAGATGACGCCACTACTGCTCATGTCCTCTCTCCAGCGATGCATTATATTTTAAAATGGAATTTCCACATTTGACTGGGCACTACCGCCATCTTCCAAGAATAAAGATTAATAAAAGATAATCTTTAAAAAAATCTAGATTTTCCTGTTCATGACCTAAATTTAGAAATTTCGTAATCAAATAGAAAAAAATATTAATTAATTTTTTTTAAAAAAAAATTCTTCATACACAAAAATTGCTTATAAGAAAAGGAATTTACAGAGAATTTTAAAACGATGATTCGTCAATAAAATTTTTTATGAAATTAAAACATCATATTGGATTAAGAATGCTAAAAATGTAAGCATTTTGTATTTTATTTTTGTGGAATAAATATAATAAATGAAATAGGTTTTAAAAACACAAAATTCGTTAGAGGGCAAAAATGTATACATTTTTTAAGTATTTTATTTTTTTTCTACCTTTAAGCATTATATTCCTAATTTATTAACTTGTATAATTACTTTCTGAAATTATTAAAATTAGCAATTACTAAATTTAATTTGAGTAGATTTAAGAATGTTGACAAACACAATCATAATTTAGTTTAGATTTGGCATTTTAAACATTTGTTTGTGAGCACTGATTTGAAAAATAATTAATATTAAATATGTTTTAATTCCTATAAATGAAAGATGAATGTGTGTGGTTGTGCTGTTTATTTTTTAGCGTTTTACAAGCTAAGTGGTTTAAGATTTTTACGTATATCACAAATATGCTTTAGAAAAGGATGAAATTGTACATTTCAGAGCGAGTTTCTTGAAGATTTAGTTAAAAATAATGAGTGACTACCAAATAACGTATTTTTCAATATTTAGTTACTTTTTTTTCATCTAAAAATTATTTGAGTCCCAGAACTTTTCTCTGCCAGCTGGAAAAATTGAGCCTCCCTTGGCTGTGTCACGTACATCCCCCTTTTTTCTCTGTTCATCTGCAGGCACCCTTCGTTTTATTGACCAGACAGGAGAATCGGGTACATGACGGAAATTGCGCCAAGTTGTGATTTTTTGAAGGCAATAAGTCGCTTTATGTGGCAATCTTCTTTATAATTTTCTAATAATCCTAACTTCAAAAACCGCAAGCCAAAACAACATCATGCTTTCACATGATAATTACTTTTTGATTGGGTTTTTTAATGATATTTTCCAAAAATATTTCCCCCTAAAAAATAAAATTTACAATGTTTTAAAATTAAAAAAATTATCTTTTCAGTAACGTCAATTTAGTTGCCGTAAAAATCTTTACTCTAGATTTTTTTTAAATTTTCAAGCATATTTTCAAACATATTTCATGGCAATATTTTTATTGCTGTGAATGAAACCGAAATCATTTTCCATGTTTCACCAAATACTTAATCACGTAATCTTTTTCCACTTCTTCCAATTTGAAGAAGGATCCTGTTTAATTCCTAAGACGTTTACAAGATAAATAAAGTAATGTCTAAAAGTTCTAATATATAAAGATAATGTCTATAAGTTCAGAGGATAAATGAGCCTAATCAGATAAATGAGCCAAATGAGACGAATGAGCCAAATGAGATAAATGAGCTTCCATTAGGATAGTATACATATATGCAATGAATAGAACTTGTGCGAGAATATTAAAATAAAATGACTTTAATGTCTAATAATTTTACGGCATCATGGGCATGAAATTTTATGGAAACTATTTTACTCAAATTAAATATAACCATCTTCGAAGAATGTTTGGTCATAAAAAATGACAAATTTTTAAAAATTTATCAATCTTTTCTGATAACAAAGATGAATACGTGTGTTTACCTATATATGCCCTGAATTGGGAGAGTTGCTCCAGAAAACCTCTTCATGTTGGCCTTTTTAATTTTAAAAGAAAATATTGATTTTTATAATCACATACAAACATTAACCGCTCGTTTTAGCTCAGTATCATACTCACAGATTGACGTTTTTAGACATTTCTGTTTCGTAAACATCCCATATTTTGATTTTATTATAAATGGATACAAATATTTTAGACTTTTGTATCATAAAACAACAAACTCTACTCAACCTCTATATCCCGTTTAATTTTTTTCACGGACAGACATACTGATATAACGCAGAAAATATGTTCACGTACTCAGAGAAAACTTTAAACGTGAATCAGAACCTGGAGTTCGAATTTTTTTGACGATTCTATACTCTCTCTATACTACGTATGCAAGAAAATAAAAAATAAAAATAGTTCATTTGTTTGAAAATATAACAGATTACTTATTAATTTTGTTTGCGTTATGTTAACTAAGGCTTTTAAAATTAATATAATATTTATTATTCTATTATAATTTTAATTTATGAAACTGAAATGTTTAATAAGTAACTACAAAAGAACAATTCATCGCACACACGTGTGGACACTTTGCGTGCAGAACAAAGAACTTTCGAACAGCGCAGGAGAATCGGGTCAATATCGTACTGTAACCTATTATGGATATCAATTCGACGAACGCAAGACTGTGTCATTCGTCATTCCACTGACATCAAACATCGGTCTTTTATTTCTCATCGCATCTGCATTAGTTTTGACACCTGCGAAGTGCGTAATCGTGTTACTTGAGAAACGTACTTTTAGTGACGCTTACTTCTTTTTTCGTGCTTAACTGATGTCTTATAAAAATCATTTAACTGTAATTTTTGGTTTTAAAATGTTTATCGAAATCAGTTTTTGTTTTTAGAATTTTAATCTTAACATGGTTATGGTTAACATTGTGTGATACAGAGTTCATTCAAATTGTTACCTTATATATTTTACATTTCATAAATATATAATAAAAATATATTTAAGAGGTATATTATATATAATATATTTGGTAGTTTAATATACAATATTATTATTATTATTATTATATAGTATTTAATTTACAATATTATGTTTAAAATTTGTATAATAATAAAGGTATATTATATTTAATCTATATGAATAAAAATAAATCGCCAAATGTATTGCTATGCGCAAACTCGAAAACGACTCGACAAATTTTGCTTCTTTTTTTAAATATTTTTGTTAAGACACGAGGAGAGCTCTTATAGAGAGAAAAAAACGGAGAAATTGCAAGGAAAATAGTAAAAACGATATTTTTCTAACTTTTCCACCAAAAATCTTCATTTTCCCTTCTCCAAACGAGTAAGTATTTAGTTTGTTTGTTTTTCAAAACTAATGAGGATAGACTTAACATGTTTTCGACAGATTATTTCAAGCGTATCTGTTAATTTTCATAGTGTTTGATGGATCTAAAATTATACATTGTTAATTCACAGACTTTTTTTGATTCATTTTGAAGTACTTTTGAATTAAAATAAAACAGAATAAAGGAAATTAAACATTTCTAATCCGTATCGCGTTACCCCAACTGGCGTAGAAGATTCACGTATTTGACTTGCCCCAATTGGCGTTGAAAATTCACGCATGTGCAGTGTGTTGAAATTGTTGACAACTGTGTTTTCAGTTTAATTAAAAATCTTAAAATTATGCGTGTAATACTGTTGTAGCTATCTCGATCTCGATCTCGATGGATAAATAAAATAGACTTCACTTGATTTTAAAAAAGACGGACTTGATTTACTGTTTTGCTTTATTTCAGGCACACACTGTAAATAAATTGATTTTAGGATACTTGTGTGCTTTTCCATGTGAACGAAGTCGCGGGTAAAAGCTAGCATACAATATTTTAATATAGAATAATATTATTACAATATTATTATAATGCTTTACTCAAAATATTATATTTAAAATTAAACTTTAAAATATAATATTTTGGATTCAGAGCTACCAAATTTAGCATCCAATCATTTTATGTGCAGTAGATCTTTAACTAAAAAGAATTTTTCAAAATTATGAATATTTTTTTTTAAATTTAAAAACTAATCAGTATTGAAAATTTGTTCCTCACTAACTTTGAAGTATAATGTTGAACAAAAATCATTTTTACACCACTACAAAAAATTAGGTTTCCGATGATAACAATTTTATTGCCGGCGTCCTGGCTCAGAGGTAGCGCTTCTTCCTCGTGATCTCGGCTTCCGGGGTTCGTGTCCGTTTGAGGCATGGTTGTTTTTCTTTGTTCCATCTTTGAGGCTTGTGAATGTGCCTCCCTGTAAAAAAAAAAGCTGTGCAAGTGATCGTGATGAGTGTGTAACTAAAGTCTTACTCTTGTCCCTGGTTGGTGCTACTTCAAAAACAAGAGACGCTCACTTGGCTTAAATCCACTGATGCATCAGCGGATGGCCATGGTGGAATGTCCATGGCAAGTGTCATTAAAAACAACAACAACACAGTTCTATGTCCGCACATATTTTTCTAATTTTGACAAATATTTAAAATTATTTTTTCATTAAATTTCTCAACGATATTTTCCATTGCTTCTTTTATACATATATGCATTGTGATGATGTTCAATACTTTTCTTGCATTGACCGTGAAAGTTTTTAAGGTATAGAATAAACTTTTAAACGCATTATAAAGACAAACGAATCAAATTAACATTATATTGCTGCATTGACCAAAACGAAGATTTTAATCTTCTTTCTTAATCTTAATTTTATTCCAACCTTGGGAGCTGCTATGGCTTGGTGGTAAGGTCTTGGTATCGGTAACAGAGTACTCTGAGTTCAAAACCAAACTCCACCCGAAAACCATCTTATAGGCGAGTCCGGTGCAAGCAAAATCTGTCGAAAACAAAATATCTCCCATTGGTACGGTGTGGAAGCTTAGAGAGAGGGGCGCCAGGTCAGGTAATTCCTCATCATCTGATAGCAGCTCAAAATGTCGAATTCTGTCCAAAAACAGCCGTAATGTTGCCTTAAAACGGAAATTTAATATAATTAAAACTGAATCAATGTTTGCTTCCAATATGGAAATTTAATTTTCCTTCAAAATATATTGTTTCAACTTAAGTTTTAAAAAAAAGAAGGTAAGGTCTTTGAAACGTTCTCGCATATTCTTTAATAAATGAACTCGCGAATTATTATGGCATACAAGCGAATAATAGTTACGAAACAACCCGATAGAGGGCGACTTTTGCAATTAACTGCTAAAATGTGGTTAATACACAAATGTCCGAAAATAGAATATGAATTTGGTCTCATTTTTTCCAAAGAGTTCAAATCAATGCTTGATACAGAAATTCAGTTATTGTTACGAAATCACATATCTAGATCTACATCTTAAATTATTACATTTTTTAACTATTGTATATATTGGCTTATGAAAGTGCAGACCAGCAGACCGTCAACACCTTGAAGGATTTGTTTCCATACTTGATACGTATCTGTAATTTAGATATTAAATCTTTGTGCTAAAATCTATTCATCTAACTCTTTATATTTTGTAGCTATCGTGTCAAGTTACATTTGAACAGCCGAACAGATAAACTTTTTGCGAATGGATTTTGCTCATAAATGGCAAAAACCTTCAAAAAAATAAAAAATAAAAAACCGTTCACCGAATTTTATATGCATAGTTAAGAAGTATTTTTTAGATGTCGTGCTCACAGACAGAAACATCCAACACATATAAAAATATAATCTTCAGATTCATCAAAAAATAATAATTAAATAAACAAATATTTAAAATAAAAAATAAATTAAATGAGTAATAAATTAAATTAAATCGTAAATTAAATTAAATAAATAACAAAAACAAAATAAATTAAATTCGTCAAAATCTCGAGTTTGAAATTTCTGACGATTAAAATATTTTCTATTCGTTTTTTTTTTCGCATACGAAAAGAAACAAACAAGAAAGTAACAAGCTGAGAAAGCAAACGAAACAAACTTAATTTAATAAATCAATAAGGATTAATAATTTAGTTTAATAGTGGGAAAATAAATCTCCCATTTCAAGCAGAACGTTTAATCTCTAATTCATCTTATTAATCTCTGACATTTATGTTACCCGAAAAAAATAATTGGAAAAAGCAAATTTAGTCTTTCAAAAATTTTTTTACAAAAATTTATTAAAATCGAATTTTAATAGAATGTAAAAATTGAAGCCTAAAACAGAATATAAAAATCGAAGTTGAAAACAGAATAAAAAAATCGAAGCTAAAAACAGAATATAAAAATCGAAGATGAAAACTGAATATAAAAATCGAACCTAAAAACAGAATATAAAAATAGAAGCTTAATAAAATATGAAAATCGAAGCTTAGTAGAATATGTAATCGAAGCTTCATAGAATATAAAAATAGAATATGTAAACTATTCATCGCTTGCTTTTTTAAAGAATCCTAGCACAAAAAGCACTGAATTTTTTTTTGTTCCAAACTTTTAAAATATACAATTCTTGAAGTTGTAAGTTAAAATTCAAAAACAATAATAACATGTTTAACAAAATTAAAATAAAATTCCGAAATCGAATTATTTTTTAATATATTTTCTAATTTAAAATATTTAGCCCACAGTCAGTGAAATAATATTAATATAAGTAGCAAAAGATATAAAATGGAAAAACTTTGCAAAATGAGAGCCGTTCCGATTTTTTTAAATTTTTTATTTTGTATGACATTTCTACTGCTAATTTTTTTTAATAAGAGTTCATATAATATGAATATATTATACAAATATACTTTTATGAAATCTAATCCATTAAGTATAATAATTTATAGCAAAAAATTATTCAATTTTTATTAATTTTTATAAAAATACTAGCAGTACCCGCACTGTGTTGCCCATGGTATAGCATCCAAGAAGAAAAATTTGACTTTAACTTAAGTCTAGCCTCCGCTCTATATAACATTGGACATATTAAGAAACATCAAACAAACATAAAAATATGTTTATAAATTATCAAAAATAGCTACAAAACAATTTTTTACAGAACATGTTCAAAAATATTTAGACTGTTGCAAAGGTAAAAATATATGTCCGTAGACACAACAAAGGCGATAATTACAAGGTTGCATTTCTTTTCCTTCATAATGAGATTTGAATCGCTGTTTAAAATCAGATGTAAACAAAAAACAATGTATCGCCCATGCAAACCACAACACTTGATATTTGCACATGCGCAGTTTGAGGCTTTCACGCATGCGAGGCTAAATTAAAATCGCAATTATAAAACTCCCTTTTTTAATTTTGATATGATTTTAACTTACTAAAACCTTCCCCAATAAATTCTCTACAAAATAGTATAAATATCTCTAGTATCCGTTAACTGTGTGGTTCCAACATACAGACGCTTTCAGGAGATTTTATTTTATACCATGTATAGATGTAGCGGAACTATGCTGACGAAGTTATCACGCACAAACTTGAAATTCTTGCATCTGTAAAATGAAAAAACTTAAAACGCGTGCATTTCCATTCTTTAGTTTATATTTAAATAGAAAACGGGATTTTTTTAAAAAAAAGTTAGATTTTGCACAATTATGTGTTTGTGTTCGATGATATAAGAATTATAAATTGTTATTCTTTTAGTTTATATAGCTTTAGAATAATTGGATGAGTTAGAAAAATTGATGCCTTTTGTATCAGAATTTGAAAAAGGTATTTAAAGCTTTCAGCCCCGAATTTTTAAAATGTGGAATTAAAAAATATGGAAATTAGTGATAAAGGTCACTAAGAGAACATCCATATTTAATTTAATCTCATTTTCACCACAGCTATAGGAAACAGGAAGTCGTGGCAAATGCCACCATCATGTTTGAAAAGAAATGAAAACTAAGAACTTAAAATTCCACGTAAGCAAATGCGACTGAGAGGGCCAAGAGGGTTAAAAAAGATTATACAAATGTGGATAAAATACTTCGGCACTATTTTTTAAAAAGTAACAATTTATCCACTCTTTACTTCTTGATTTGATATTATTTCTTCACAAATTTTGAAATTCTTCAGATGGTATTTTAAACATCCACTAACAGTAAAACGTATACCACTAACAGTTAATCCCACTAACAGTAAAACGTATCTGTATTTCTATTACTCTCATTAAAAAAAAAAAAAAAAAAAAAAAAAAACCCCTACTACGGCAGTTTTAGTTTTAGAAATTAAATATAGAGGGCGCACTATGTACAGTTGAAACTATGAAATGTATATTCGCAGAAACGAAACTCATTTCAGAATCATTTTATCGTGAATGGATGAAAATTATCTTTTTCGATTCCAAAGTAATTTTTGAGACTTTAAAATTAATTTAAATAACTATATGATGTTGTATAGTATAACAGACACATAATATTACACTCATATTGGTAGCATATTTTGATCTTTAATCCGAAATATTCTTTATTTCTCTTTTCTATCTTCTTTCCTTTTCCTTTTGGAGAGAGCAACAGAAATTAAAGTCCGAGTCAAAAAACAGCATAAAATACGTTGCGAAATTTAATAATATTCAAAACATTGGGTGATTTCTAGCTTGTTTAATTTTCGAATTAAATAAGAATTTTGGAAGCGGGAAAAAGGATGTGATATTCCAACAGCATAATGTAACTTACCTTTAGATGACTGATTAGTTTATGTCACAACAGGGCCGATTATGAGTTTCCAAAACTTTTGGAATTTCACAATGTTCTTTCCAATTCCTGCTAATAGTTCACACTTTCCATATATATTTATATATCCTATTCAAATTTTCAATCTTTAATAAAACACTTTTCATTCATCCACTCAAGTTCAAATTCATTTTTTAAAACTTGTAGTGGATAACACTCGATGTTAATACAATTGTTTCAGATATTAATTCATTAATTAAATTTAATTAATTTTTAATACTTTACATGTAGTTTTAGAGATTTTTTAATGAAATTTGTAGTTAACAGGCAGTAGCTCAAAAAGCAAGCATTTTGGTATTTTTCACTTGAAGGTGAATATTCACGTGAAGGTGAAGGTGTAATCAATTATTTTTTGATAAATGGTTTATATTAATTGTAATCATTTAATAAAAAGTAACCAAAATAAAAATTTTCCTTGTTGACCCAAGTCGGATTTGACTTAAAATTTTATTTAATATTACTTTTTTTTGTATAGGATTTGTTTTCATTGAAATTTAGTAAAATAATTTTTATTTACAAAGACCATGCACTTTAATTAAATAATAAAAATAAACGGCAATTAAATTTCAAAACATAATTTATGGAATTTTTCCCTGTTTTCAAATACAATTTTAGATTTTATTGTTTTGCAGTGACTTTTTGTCAAAGCGTTTGAGCACATAAATCGGCATTGAAAGGATATACAATTTATTTTTAAAAAATAATTAACCCACTTTTTTATAGTTAAAATATTGCAACTAACTAATATTCTGCAACTCTGCATGGATTTGGCTTAGTTTAGTTATATTAACGTCCCATTGTAAAGCAACACTAGGACTATTTCGGGAAACTTTAATTAAAATAAAAAAAATAAACCGCAATTAAATTTTGAAACATAAATAATGGAATTTTTTCCTTTTTTCAAATACAATTTTAGATCTTATTGTTTTGCAGTGATTGTCTGTCAAAACGTTTGAACACTTAAATTGGCATTGAAAATATATAAAATTTATTTTTAAAATATAACTAACCCATTTTTTTATAGTTGAAATATTGAAACTAACTATATTGAAGATGATTCACAAGTGAATATTCTGCAGCTCTACAAGGGTTTGGTTTAGTTTAGTTACATTAACTTCCCATTGTAAAGTAACACTAGGGCTATTTCGGGACGAAATTTGCAATGTTGAACCACGGTCAGATGACGAGGACGGCACCTTAGCTGGCACCCCCTCTCCACACCACACCACACCAGTGGAAGAACGTTTTTCCCTGACGGATTTAACGTGCAATAAACCTCCTTACGCGACGATTCCTCAGTGAAATCGGGTCTCGAACCTGAAACCCTACGGCTTGCAGCTCTGCATGGAATAATAATGACAGTTTAAAACTTATCAAGCAAATATTGAATTAAAAATATTTGAATTTCAAAATTTGAAAAATATTTGAATGTGCTAAAGATACAAAGGGAAAATTTTCATTCCTAAGGTTTCATCTGTGTTTTCGAAATTAAGAAAACCCATTATAATTCCGAAAAGACATTATTCGCTACGCTAAGTTGATCAAATTCTATTAAGGATTAATAAAAAATCTATAATAGCAACACAAAATAATACGAAAAGCCTGTGGCTTTAGGATCTATGAGATGAAGTGTTGTTCGTCTATGGTCTTAGGAGCATAAACACTGCTATGTTCTATTCTCTAGAATGAAAAAATAAATAATTATATTGATAAAATCGATGGCTTGTCAAATAACTCGAAATTAAATTATAGTCTTGTTAATTTACGAGAAATGAAAAAAAAAGTTGTATCAAAGAAAATTTTAAATAAAATATTTATTTATTTCCTTGTTCCTAATAATTCATCAAATCATTTAAAATCAGGTATAGTAATATAAAACGTGATTAAGTTCATCAAAAAATGAAGTATTTTTATGATTAATGGCAACGATGAATTCAATTTTCAAAGAGACATTCTCTAAACTTTTTTCTGGATATTCATCGTGATCCATCATGCCACTATATGGGACAGGAGGTTAATTTAATGGGAAGCTAACGTTAAAAAATCAAATTTGTATAACATTTCATTCAAAATGAATAAGAATAGACTCTCTAGTAACCATTGCTTGATTATCCCCAATTGTTGACATTAAATGTTTTTTTTCTAATATTTTGTTTTTTAAAAGCATACACTAGCAATTGTCAACCAATTACTAAGATACAGTGATATGGCGGTAAGATTTCGATCACAGCTCAAAGAGTTGAAGATTTTTATGTCAATTCCACCAAAAAAAAACACCCCTGTGTTCTCTAATCTATCAACATCAAGTGCCTTTGCAAGGCCGTGTAGAAGGAAACACAGATCTTCTTCCCCCTCGTTATCTGACAGTGGTTTAAAATGATGAGATTCCTTCTAAAATCGCCCAAGCGTTGCTTTGAAATGGATTGTTAATGCAACTAATATAAGATGTCAGAGTGAAATACATTATTTATTTTGAAAATTAATTGTGTTTGAAAAATTTCTACTGTTAATAAAAGTTAGACAAATGTCTTTTCGTGCTAATTTGATTCTTTTTTTTCTGTCATTTTGCAGATGATCCATTAAATTCGCGAATGCTGTGCCAGCCGATTTCGCGGTTAATCAAAATTAAGCTGCATTTATTTATACTCAAAAGAAGGTCAATGGAGGTATTTTGTTACAAAATTGGAATGTTTTTTCGAACATGTGCTGAAGATTTCAGAATTAGAAGATCTTCTTTAGATCTTAGATCATCGCTACATTAATTCATAATGTTAATTTCCCTATTTATTTTTACTTCAATAGTAATAAAATGAATTTATTTTGTGAAGTACAAAGGGCTAGAAAAAAAAATTCTGGTTACAAAACGAAACTTATATAAAAACATTATTGCGCAATCACTGGATGCCAGTGTCTAATTTCATCACATTTTTTTTCGTTATGCAACCAAAATCATTAAGCTTACAGTCCAAAGATAGTTACATAAGTAGAATAGCTTAATTATTTATACGTCACGTAAAAAAAACGACATGCTCGGGAGAAAGTCTTATTGAGGTCCTAACCCCTTTCCGACCTCAATTTTATGTCAATTCATGACTTGTTTACATTCGATGCCATTCAGAAAAGAGAAATAAGGAAAGAGGAGAAAAAAAATTGTACCGATCTACCTGCAACGCAGGTAACGGCACTCTTAGTTTCCTTGTAATACAATTCTACCACTGCATCTCCCAGCGCAGACGATTCTCTTCTCTTCTAAATGCCATTTTTAATCTTGATAACGATGGGGTTGCTACGAGTAAAAGGTCACCACAGTTACGTAAGTAGACGATACGTCATCAGCTACGTCACTCTCACGGAAAGGTTACGGAGAACACGTGCACGGGAGGCGTCTGGCCAATGAGAAGAGTCTGTCGCCATGACGTCGCCGCGTGATCACGTGAAACGCTCGGTGACGTCAGACACAACATAGAGTGCGTAGTATGGACGGCGGCAGAGGAAAACGGCCTTTCAGAGGAAAACAAGATTTTTGTTCTCATTTATTTTACTTCTTTCATAACATTTGCGATTTTCCTTTCCCTACCTTACTATCTTATTCTTCTCTTTTCGAAGAAAGGTTAGGTCGAGTTGTTCTGTTACTGCGTTTCGATTGCTTATTCAAAAAGCGCGTCTGTATCCTTTTCAAACAGGATCCAATTTGTGTAACTGATTCGCGGACCAGTGATTTCTGATTTAATAGTAGAAGTTTAAAAATAGCCGGGCACTTATCAAAATTTCAGTTTCCAATATCCGTAATAATGTTAGATAAAAAAACAAAAACTGTTTTTTTATTGGACGTCATACGACTTCCTAGAAACAAAGTATTTGTTTTTGAACATATGGTGTTGATTTTCAGATCGGTTTTGATATTGATTTTGTAAACTGCGCAATAAGAAATATTTATTTTAAAATAATATTTCTGAATGGAATGAAAAAAATTCGGAGTTATTGAAAAAAATAAATGTTGACTAAGTCTAGAATTAGGGTTAATTGTATGAAAGAAGGACCTTTCGCCAAATTAATTTAATTAATCGTAAAAATTTAATCGTTACTAAATGATATTTTTCAGTTTCAGGATTTATTTATTTATTTTGGTTTATTCAATTCCTACTATTAGCTCACACTCTCCCTATATATATATATATATATATAAGTTTCGTTTTCAAATTTTCAATCGTTAATAAAGTACTTTTTATTCATCCACTCAAGTTCATATGCATTTTTTTAAACTTGTAGTGGTGACATTCTATGTTAATACAGCTTTTTCAATATTAATTAATCAATTAAGTTTAGTTAATTTTTAATACTTTAAATAGAGTTTTAGCAGTTGGCAATGAATATTGAGATCAACAAGAAGTAGCTCAATCGGTAAAATGCAAAGTTTTCGGTATTTTTCGCGAGAAGGTGAAGAATGCGAGCTCCATTCTTGCGAAAAATCAATCATTTCAGGATCAATTATTATTAATTGCAGTTATTTAATAAAAAATTACTAAAATAAAAATTTTCTGTATTGACTTAAGAGGGAATTGACTTTAAAAGTTCTTGTTTTTATATTACTTGTTTTTTATTTGATTTGATTTATGTCCGTCTTCGAAGTAGTTTTGTGATTGATTACGCCCATTTGAATCGTGGGCAGATGACGAAAACATACCTGAGTTAGCTCTGCTTTTCACAGCTTTTATGAGGGGAGGGGAGTGGAATTCACAATAATTTTCTCTATAAAATTTAACAAATGCTTCTGAAACATTTTTATTTGATTTAATTTATGGCCCACTTACGAGGAAGCGGGAATCTCATCTATTTTGTGCCTCATTAGCAAGGAAAGTAGATATTTCACTTTAAACTTTTCTACAAATTTAAAGAAGAGTTTCTGGAATATTTTTATTTGGTTTCATTTATTTGGATTTCGGAAATAATACGTGAGATATTTTGTGATGGGTATTAACTGCGGACAGATTATGACGAAAACGACGCCTGAAATAATAACTTGATTTCCAGACTTCTACATTACACTAACGTAAGGATGTCGACATTGATAGATTTCATAGTACGGCTGATCTTAGAATAGAATTGGACCTCCAACTAATATTTATTTCGTCGGTCTCTGAGACGAGACTGCTAGTAAGCTATTGTTTACTTTTAAGAAAGCTTATTCACTTGCAGACTACTTTTTAACTACTTTTATCAAATTTATTTGGCATTGAAAATAAGAGGGTAAAGTCCCTATAAATATGCATTCTGGAAGTCACCAAGAATTGATTCTTTGAATATCAATACTCTCTTATGTAAAATAAGAATCAATACCCACTGTAAAGATTGAAAGTTCTTGATCTAAGACACTAGTTGATCACTGTAACATTCTGTGGTTCCGCACTTGATAATTGGCATTTCCGACCAGCTGAGTCATTAACTGTGTCACACCTTTATATTGTTAAATGCCTCCAAACTGCTTAATAGGGGTTTCTGCTCCCCTTAGTCAGATCATCTGGCTATTAGTTGAGACCAGATAAAGAATCACACATACGTTTTTCGTTGTTTCAAGGAAATAAAATGTATCCTCAAAGAGGGAGAATGTAGAATCCTTCGGATGTAAATATTTATTTATTTATTTCATTGTGAAGGGTAAACTACGAGGGTGGATTATTAAAGAACAATCCCACGCTCGAGTGGAGACTTGTGAGATTTTTTCTGATTAATTATTGGGTAACAGGGAGTTCAGTCGCACCAATGAAGATAAAATAAAATAAATTGAAAGATAAAATAAAATGCGAGATTTTTGGAAGGCAGGAACTCTTTGGTGAATCATCGTTTTGAAGGAAGTGAGAGAAGCTCAGAATGTATTCGTGTGGAGCTGGCTTCTGAGTTAGGATTCACCCGATGAAGATTGGTGGTTTCCTTGAGCTACCCCTGTAGTAGCCTGATGCGCTAACGACCTGTTAGCTTTTCTTGTTGGGTTGTTTATCCGAAATTAACAGAGGAACTATTTATGCATAACTGTCAATTGAGATGTAAATATTATCAATCATATTAACCTAGATGAGATCGAGAAGTTCTTATGTACCTAAAGATGTAAATAAAGAAATTGTCTTTAAACGCTACCCTCTAATTTGATCGAACAGGATCAAGTCAGTACACCACACAATAAAAAAAACAAGTAATTAATTTAAACATTCATTCCGTACCTTTAATTAGGATCTTTTAAAAAAGGACCTGATCAACATGAGATATTTAAATGATATACGCAGTAACGTTTTCATTTCGCTGTGTCGTCAACTTATTATTAATAAAACGACTACTATTTTAATAATAATAAAAAGATTAAGCAATAAAACATAAAACAAAAATCTATATATTTTACAGTGTTATATTTTAAATATTTTACGCTCCCGGAGAACAAGCATTATGGGGGCTTTCTTTTAACGACTGGCCAAATTCCTTTTCACATTTTTAATTTAATCAACATTTTAAGGATTTTTTTAATGAAAAAATATATATGCTTTTATTTATTTTTAATATATATTAGTTAAACAAATCACTAAATTAATAGAATTCTCGAAAAAAAACCACTCCTAAAATGATTAACATATAATCATAAACATTTAACCAATATAACAGATGATAAAAAAATAATAAATTTCAAATTACTGTAACATTAAAGTATTTTATTAATCCTGCTTATTGGAATATAACGTAACAAGTTAATTAATATTCTTATATATTGGTAAAAAGTAATTATTTATTCTTTAATTATTACTTTAACACTTTGAATTATTAAATGATATTAATATTTCAATATGTACAAACAGTGTAGTCCTAAAGTTTTATAACTCAAAAAATTTGTATCTCTTACAAATTCCTTTATTTGACAGATAGACTAATTACAGTTTTTCATAGGCCTGCCTGAGATCAAAATTCAGTCTAACGATCTAGGCAGCTGATGCCTATTCTATTCAGAAATCCTTACCTAGTCTTTTATATTGTGTATTTGACAAACAGATGTATTTTTTTTTTATTTTCTTTCAAAAGTAGTTTCATTCATACTGTTAAATGATGAATTACATATTTATTGAACACATTCCTTGCGGTATTTATTTTCTTATTAGGAGTGCTTTGCTGTTAAAACATAAAACACGGAATTCTTCCCAATTTCATACAGAAAGATAAAAGGGAGAAAAACTAATCATAAAATATCGAATCGATATTAGATATGGTTAGCTATCGACGTCGTTTTATTGATTGTAAACGGTGGTGGCGTTTATCGATCGGTCCACTCTATTTGATCAGAAAGTGCGTTGTGTAATAAATACCTTTCGGAAATTTAAGACTCGTCGGATGCTTTGAGGGCGGTGTCTTTGAAGCCTTCCGGCGGTGTGACTTTAAAGCAAAAACATGAGATTCCACGCTGTGGTTATTTATTTGTTTATTTTGTGGAAGGTACGCGTGTTTAAATTCGATAAATTTAAGCAATATTTTTCTAGAAAACGCGAAGACATATGACACCACTTGATAAATAACAAAAATTTTTTAGCAAAATATCTTTTAGGGAGATAGTTTTATTTATATACTAAAAGAAGAATGTGTTTTTATTTAAATTATATAGTATGTTTGTGCTTATATTTTCAGTTTAACAGAAAGATTTGTAATATTGAGGAATTTGAAATTATTTTCTGGTAAATTGCCTATCAGATGGTGGCATTCGTTGAAATGAAAATTTATTCTGAATAAATAGATTAAATGATAATTAAGTTCTGATTTCAGTTCAGTTAAGGCGACCAGGGACCTTTAAAATGGTCTTTTGCAATTTTCACCTTAGCAATCTGAAATTTTACGGGCTTTAAGAGTAACACTATAAGAGATGACACACAAAATTTTAAAACATTATATTAATCTATTTATCAGTTAGGGGGTTAATATAATATAATATTGGCGATAAATAACGTTAATGAAAAATGTTCCAGGCTTTCCAAATTTGTTCGAAAGTATTTCAATTTTCATTATTAGTTTCTATAACCCTTTTGAAACAAAAGTTGGGATTAATCTTGAAGTTTGAGTACGAAATACCAAAATTTACCAATTTAATAACTTAAAACGACTTAAACATTTTTAAAAAAAATAAGTAGTTTTAAGTTATTATGTTGGTTAATTTGGATATTTCATATTCAAACTTCAAGATTAATCCCAACTTTTGTTTCAAAAGGGTTAGAGTAAGTAATAATAAAAATTGGAGTGCTTTTGATCAAATTTTAAAGCGATTGGAACCTTTTTCACAAACGTTATTTGTCGCCAATATTATATTACATTAACCCCCTCTAACTCATAAATAAATTAATATAATGCTTTAAAATGTTGTATGTCATCTCCTATAGTGTTGCTCTTAATACCTGTAAAATTTCAAATTGCTAAGGGATAAATTGCAAAAGGTCATTTTAAAGGTCCCTGGTCGCCTTAAGTTATATTAACATCCCGCTTCTAAGCAGTACTAGGAGTACTTTAGAACTGACCTTGTAAGCTTGAACCGTGGTCAGATGACGAAGACGACTCTTCCCTCTCCAAGCTTCCACACCACACCTGTGAGATAATTAATGTTTTGAATCAATATTTAAAATGACAATTAACTTCATATAGCCCTAAAAAGATTGCATGCAATCTAAGAAGCATAATTCATTAATTATTCAGTCAAAGAAGACTGTGGATTCCAAAACTGAATAACAATTTGATATCTGAAAGCATTCAATGTTAAATTAAAGTTCGAAAAATTGTCAAAATTTCTTAAATGATCAAATTCGCATTTTAGTTTTAAAAAATGAAAGTATTAAAAAAAATGTCAGCTCTATTTCTATTTCTTTCCTAAAAATTCTTTAAATATAAATAGTTTGACACAAATTATGTTAAACAACAATTGGAAAAAAATAAACACCTATTTATAGCTATTTTATTTATTTATAGCTTCAATGTAAAATACAAATAACAAATTTTACTTTTTAAAACTATTTCAGGTTTGAGTTATAGCATATATATTCTCAATTATACGCAAATTGACAGACAGTCAGGCATTTGGCATTAGAATCCCAAATTCTACCCATAAAATGTATTGTGTTTTTTAAAATATCACATTTATGGACAGATAGACAGACTTCTCGTAAACGGATTTAATCTAAAATTTATTTTGAAATAAAAACAGACCTCAAACCAAATTTCATTCGGATAGCCCTTACGAGTTCCTATGTTCAAAAGTAGACTAGAAAACATTATCCCAAAAACAATACATTCGGTTTCAAGGTGATATAAAACGTGGAGATTCATGTTTTGACGATTACTAGTACTTTCTTTTTCATGTGCGATAGAGTGAATGAACAAGTACGTTTCTATGTATTATAATAAGAATCAAATAACAAGCGTTTTAATGGAAAAAGTTTTAGAAAAATGTTTCTACTTCTATAAAAACAATAACGATAATAAGTCTAAAAAAAGTAAGCTGTTGCATGGAATAAAAAAAATAATTTTATAGAAAAAAAATAAAAGCATTGGAGAAAATTGATATTTGGGCCTATGAAATAAATTTAAGAACCATATCTGTATACTAATTTGCAGAAACACACACACACACACACACACACACACAGAGAGAGAGAGAGAGAGAGAGAGAGAGAGAGAGAGAGAGAGAGAGAAACCGTTTTCTGATTTCATACTTTATGGCTGTTATATATATCATTATTAGTTAATTTAATTAGTAGTAATCCTTTTCTAATTTATTTTTTAATATCAAATTTTTTTCTTATTAAATTAAATGTGATCAAATTTAAGTTACCAAAATCATCAAAAATCTCGCTGTATTATTTATTTTGACTTATCAAATTTCAACTTTTTATTTTATTTTTTGTTAAGGTTACGGTTTAATCTAATACTTTGAAAGCATGCTAATTCTGCATTCAAAAATAATTAGCGAGATTCAATATTAGAAGGTAAAAAAACATTGCAATCTACATGCGTCATCAAATCAATTTGCAATTATTTGTTTTATCACCAGACGATTAAAATGCTATTAACCGATATTTTCAGGCAATACATTGCTCAGTTGTTGTTTTTAAATTATGTATCGGATTTAATTTTCTACAACCACGCAGAATCTGCATAGCCGAATGCCAGATGCATTCTTTATTCCTTTTTATAGGCGCAAACGATTCGGTGGGGAAAGTTGATCGAGAGGAGATGCCAGAGCAGTGTCTCCCGGGAGGAGAGAGACAGGTATAAAATCGAAAGGCCGCTGTTCATACCAGCCTCCTTGGCGGAGACAAACTGGGTCAGGGTTGAAGCGTCTGCAGTGCAGTTTGGGATGGGGGCGACCACCAACTGCGCCGCAAATGCCCTTAGATCTATCTAAATAATCCTTTCTTAAGCTGATTTTTTTTGCATGAAAAGGGATTACCGTCATTCTTTATTGGAAATATATTAGGCAAATGATTAGCCTATTTTGGAAGCTTAGTAGTATTTTTAGAACAGTTAATTTAACCAATAAATTGCTTGTTTAGTTAAATACTTTTTTAATGAAATTTTTAATTAATTTTTTAAATATTCCCTCTATCCGAAAATATGGTATTCATTTCGAATTTTTTCTCTCCCTCAGATTGAGTGAAAATTAGATGAGAGATTGAATAGGAGGTTTTGTTAGAGCTTTAGAAATGTTTCGAATTTTAATACATCCCACTTTGCGTTTCTGCTTTATTTTAATTAGGAAGCTGAGCAGGGTTGCTCTTTATCGGTCGTTTTTAAAACAATTGAATTCACAATTACACGAATGAAAGTTTTTTTTCTCTTGAAATGAATTTTAACGAAGAAAAAAAGAAAAGAAAAAACTGAAACAACAACGAAAAAAAAAAAAAAAGCTGTAACAACAACAACGACGACGAAGACGACAAAAAAAACCCCTTGAAACAACTGTTTAAAAAAATGTTGTTGGGGAGGGAGGGAGAACTGAATTCTTAAAAAAAATATTTTCGTTTTTGGGGAAATAAACGAATTTAGAATATTTTTTGAAAGCAACTTTTGCATTACGACTTTTTTTAAAAATATAAATACATTTTTTTCCCTCGTGCAAAAAGAGAAAGTATTGAAACCGACTAGAAATTCGAGTTGAGCTTTCCACGGATCTTTATGTTTCAAATCTTCCTGAGTTTCAAAAACATATTTTTGAAATTAAATCTATCTATCTGTCTTTGAAAACACAATAATTCAAAAATCTTTGAGCTAAGCTGATGAAATCTGGTATGTGGTTTATACACCGAATTTGCAAATTTATATTAAACTCTAAATGAAATCCATTCATGGGAAGTCCGTCTGTCTATTATAAGTTAATACGATAATTATAAAACGAAGAGAGCTCAATTAAATCAAATTTGTCATCTAAAGGTAGGTCTGATCCAAATTTGGAACTACATGATATACATTTTTATATTTTTAGACATACAATTTTTAGAAATTAGTTCTTAAGCTGCTTTTAGAAACTCGGAATTATTAGTGAGCATATACGATATTAAATTTTGGATAAAGAGAATTCTGTGACTTTTTATCACACAAGGCTAGTCGGATTTACGTATTGCAAATAAAATTAAATTTTGCATTAAATACAAATGAAAATATAATTATAATTACAAATCTAATTTAAAGCTTACATTTTCTTGGAGAAATTTTTTTGTGTGAAAGGACGTGTGTTATTATAAATACCTACTGTCTAAATGTAAGTATATAGGATCCCGTATGAAATAGTTTTGGGCCTCATTATGATTAAATCTGGTCCTAAAATAAGGGAGTATAAAATATTCAAAGCCTCAAATATAAAATTCCCAAGCAAATATGTTATTTAAATGGACTTGTAATAGACGTCATTCCTGAAATAACTTAGGTCCTCTTTCAGTTGAAAATCGGCCCAGACATAGCATTCCAAGCTCAAACAACTACAAATTTTCGACCGCTCCGTGGATTGCTACATATCACAACATCTTTATCGATCCAATTTCTTAGTTTCCGTAACATTTATTGAGGCAGAATTGCTCAGGGGGGACGAGACATATCGGAGATTGAGGCACCCCGGGTTGATAAGCTAATCGACTAGTTACTCGGTCAAGTGAATCCTGCAAATTTAATTTTGGGGGAAAAAATCGTTTTCCGATTTTTAAACTTTTGTTCCCTCAGGAACCGGAAAGAATATTTTTCTTCTTGACGGGCGGGGGTGTTCAGTCCCTCCGTCCACCCACGGCGACGCGTGGGCGGAATGGCTCTCTAAAGGTCACCGCCTCCTCTGGGCGAAAGAAATAGTCCGACACACTCACTACCACCCCCTCAATTGGATGTCATTTCTACACCCGAGGGTTTATTTCGGGAAGTAGCCTTATTTTGTCTTCATTGGGACGGATTAGGTTAGCTCTGACGCGCTTTTCGTTTCCTATTTGGTGTTTTTGTGGCGGGAAGGGGGGGTTCTATTTCCGCCCCCATCCCACTCCTTGTCGCGGCGATTAGATAAATGATGGGCGAAGAGGAATCCAATAACAGCAGTGTTTGGAAGCTGTTATTTAAACTTCTGATATTTTGTTTCGTTCTCTTCTTGGAATGTAGGTGGAAATTTCGTTACTGTTTCGTTGGAAGGAGAGAGGGATAGACCTCCTCCCCCATTTCGGTTGTTCTTAATTAGTTCTTTGTTTTTGTTTCTTTTCTTTATTTTGGCGCAAATAATGACCGCTCGTCCTTTGGGCTACAAAGCTGCTCTAATTCCAGAAATTCTAAAAACCGTTTGTTTCCGTTTGTGTTCCTGTATGTTTACTTTTCCTCACTACACATTCAATAATTGAAAACAAAACGAAGAGAGAAAGATGAAAAAACTAAAGAAAATTAAAACAAATAAATGAATCAACATGTTATGACACGTTTAGAGCACTTGTTGCCTTTACGCGTATGGCCTTAAATTTGCCATTTGACCCATTGTAGGACCATTGATTGGAGGCTTCATGCAAATTGTCAGTAAAAGGAACATACAAAAAAGAACAGGGTGAAACCGCATGAGAGGGGAAAGAGGGGGAAATGTGCCCGTCTGAAGACTCGCACGGGCTGTTGGAATGGAGTTTAAAAGGTCTACAAGATGAGGCTGGACTTTAAACGATAATGGGCAGCATCAAGTTCCACCCACTACATAGAGGTAAAGCCTCACGCCCATGGTCTGCTACTTTTACGGTTATGATCGAAAATCTGCTATCTGACCCATGGTAGGACCACTCTCTCCTGTTAACGTTGATCGGAAGTTCCATACAAAGTGTTGATAAAATGAACAGACATCAATGATAACCACAAGTGAGAAGAAAGATGATAAAAGGAAGCAGGACTGAAAGTGCGAATGGGCAATGGGAATGTAGTTTAGCTGATATTTGAAGTCGAAAAGACGCTTTCTTACATTAAACCTGGAGTTGTTTGAACTAAGACTTTTGTTGCATATGTTTGATACTCTACTTGTTGATGCCTTTTCCTTTCCTCTTCCTCCCAATGCTTGCTTTAATTGTTTTGATTTTTTTCATTCTTTCTTCTTCGCCTTTTTATTTCTTTATTATTTCGGTAACATTGCTTTGTTGTTCCGATAGAGGAATTTGGCTTAGTAATTATTTACTTCGTTTCTGTTTGAAATCCTTCATAGAAAAAAAGTCATGTCGATAACCTTCTGCAGCCAATTCAGAGAAAAACATTGTAAGGCACAGTAATCATTGTTATTAAAGGAAAAATATATATATAAAATGTAAACTGTTGATCTTTGAAAAAGTTGTATCTCCTCTACTTTAGTGGAGATAAAAATAAAATAAGGAGAGAGAAATAAAAAAAAAATTTTTTTTCGCTTTACTTTTAGTTTCGGAGATTACAAATTTTTAGTGGCTATTAACTAAAGAAGAAAGAAACGGAAACAAATTAATGATTTAAAAATATAGGTAGAAATAAGACAAATTCACCCACTTTAAAATCTATGGGGTGATTATAATTAAAATATTAAGAAATCATAAGATGGGTTTGCTGTAAAATAAATCTAACATACTGAATATATATAGAAGAACATTACTTTATTACGCGAATATTTTGAGGAAAAAAAGACCACCAGATATAAATAGAAACAAGAATGTATACAAAGAGAAACAATTTTAGCACTAATATCATAGATAACAAACCACTGAACGCAAATTTTTTTATACGTTCAGCGAAAACAACTAGAGAGCTCGCTCTGTGCTCTCAAGACTCGAAAGAAAGAATCATTTCCTAGTGTGAAATTTTGTTTAGTATAGTTTTCTATCAATATGGAATTCATATTTCATGGAAATCTCAGGAAAAATCTTCAGGTCTCTGTTCGTAATAGAAATTGGGTCACAATTGTTGAAGACAAATAAGAAAGAAAAGCAACAATTCCATCAAAATTAGAAGATAATTGAATTGAACAATTACGTTTAAATTTGATACCATGGGACTTAATTCTATTAGAATGGTTCATATAGACAAGGAAAAGAACTACTAATAGAACTGTTAGCCTTTAAATTAACACAGATTGAATTTCTGTCATAATTTGCTGATCAAAAATATTCTCTTAGGATAATCATTAATATCAAGTTATGCAATATATATTTAATGGAAATTAATATATGAATCAACCGTTCATCAAAAACATCTTGATTTTTATCAAATGAACGATTCTGAGTGTAGAGGAGTTTCAAAATAATTATTAGTGTTCTCGGAACTTTTTCGAATGTTATTGCTTCGCCGAAAAGAATCATAAACGAACAATTCTTCAGATTAACGGCTCATCCCAGACTTTTTAGTATCGAATTTTTGGACGCATGCTTCTTTCCAGAAAGTGCCTGGTCGTTCAATTGTCTGCTGATTGACACCTGTTCCCCAGAATGAGACACTAGCCTCAGCTGAATCGACGCACGTGCTCCCCTCGCACCAGACAGAAGGGGTGTCGCCATCTTCATACAGCATTGTTTTAATGACGAGACTTCATGCAGGAATGATCTTTTGCTACTATAGAACGTAAAATTTGGAATCTCGGGTTCCCTGCCTCGTACGTTTCATAATCAATATTTCCTGGTTGCGCCAGTAACTTTATGTTGCAAAACGAACAATATCTTTTAAATTCGATTTAAGACATGCGTAGGCAGATTTTCAGAACGATGCACAGCATGTTACCGTCAGCTATAAAAATCTTGAGATAGGGAGTTAGAACATTTCGCTGTTTAGTTTATACGTTTTTATTTCAAATTTCTTGTGGCTCTAACAGCAATCGATTATCGAATTACTGATTTAGTTAAAATAAATTTCCTTATTAAAATGAGAAATAATTTATATTGCAACAAAATAAGAGAAATAATTTATCTTGCAACAAAATAAAAGAAATAATTTATCTTGCAACAAAATAAGAGAAATAATTTATCTTTCAGTAAAGCTTCGTAGAAGTAGGATAAAAAAGAAATATTGTTGTTTATAAAAAAAAATTTAAAACATTCAATTCATCGATTTTTTTCATATTTCGTTTCAAAATAATTGCCTCACATTGTTAAACTAATTCTAACTCTATCAATAATTCTTTATTTGTATTATTTTTAATTTTATATTGTGTTGAAATCTGTGAAGATATTGCCAACTAGAAAATAATAATTATTTTGTTTTTGCCGCAAACGATTCAATTTAGACATCTCAACTCTAAAAAAACTTAGCATTTTCCTTTTTTTTAAAGTCAAAATGCAAATAATTATTAAAATTTTATGAAATTTCTGTAGCATCTATTTCACTTAAAAATCATGTTTTGAAAGAAAAAAAAACTGTTTGAGATATGAAATTCAGCATACATTTCGAATCAATAAGTAGTTATTATTATATATATTTTTTTATTTCCCATTTTTTATTATTTGAATAAATATAGATTTAAAAAGTTTCAATGAAATTTTTTATTGCAATTACTTAAATTTTTGTAGTTTTTAATAATGAATAGTTAAATAAGTAAAACATGATCAATCAAAAATTGAATCTACAGGTTTTAATCATTTTAATTTTTTAAAAATTTACTGTACACGTTTTATTTATTTCTAAAAAATATTTATTCGTACTTTAAATTATATATGATTTTATATTTTTGAGTTGGACATAAATTTTGTTTTAATGTGTAATAGATTTGAAGATTTTTTATTTTTGAAAATCGTTTTCTTCTAAGAAAGTATATGTATATCGTTGTACAGATCAGACTTATATAAAGTAACAGCCTAAATTTTGAAAGAAAAAAAAATTGAATAAAACCTGGTTTTGATGCAAAAAAGGCTCGTAATTGTATAAACTAGTTAGCAAAAAAGTATTTCTAAAATCCTGTTCTAATTAATCTGTAATTACAAGGCCAGTCATTTTTCACAGTATAAAATAACATTTTTTTTTATCATGTCAGAACAGGATGTCATTTTGGGGATGAAAGATAGATTTATTTTAAGAATAGCATAGATTTTTTTTACATTAATGTGCTTGCGTCAACGAAAATCCGTAGACGAAAAATAAAAATTTTATTATTTGTACGAGCATTTCAAAAAATCAGTTTTTAATAACGAGTTGCCATTACATTTAAAAAGGCTAAAAGTTAGCGACTACAGCAAGTAAAACACAGAAAAATATCATTTTGAGCACGTGATTATGTGAAATGAAATAAATAGGAAATGTGATATTTTTGTAACAATAAATGCGAGACAAAGTTTTTTTGGATCGTTTGCAATACTCAAGTGACTCATTCAATGAAACTATTAAAATGAATAAAAATATAATTTAACTTGCACGAGAACTTGGTGCTTGGACGTTCAAGAAATTGTGTTCTGACATGATACATTGAAATATGCATGGCGGATTTCATTTTAATCTTTTTTATTTTCTTTTTGGATTGTAAACAGTATAATATAAAGCTTTTGAATAATGATTTATATTTTTAAAAATGCTTGATTTTTATTTGAATCAGTTCATGACCACGATTCATGTGAATCAAATGAAAACATAGGTTAATACAGCTTAGAAGATATTTCTAAAAGATATTGAAGCTTGGTATGCCCTCAAAATTACGGGGCACCTGGTCAGTTGCCTACTTTTCTTGTTTAAAAATCTGACCCTATAGATATAACTATATGAATGAACGTCCAGAAATTGGACAAGGAACTCTTTTTTTTCTGTCTTTTTTTTCCTATGCAGACTTCTTTGCCGCAAAGCCGACCACGTGCGACAGGTGTCACCATTTTGAGTCATTGGCACACACGCACGGTTCAACTTTACGATGTGGTCTCAGGTGACCGCCGGACACACACCTGCGGCATTTCGGCATCTGGACCGGCGGAATTCTCTTCCCCCATTCTCTCTTTTTTTATTATTTAATGCTCGCACGTTTTATGATCACCGCTGAATGATTATCAGCTGTTTAACTGAAAAACCACTCTGCAGAACAGCTGCCCACAAATGCAAATAATGAATCACATGTAGGACCACGATGTTCCCCCCGTTCCGCACAAAACAAATAACTGTAACTGCAGTCATTAAAGTAGATAAACTGACTGTGCATAATTTTCTTTTAATTAGTGGAACAATGAAAGTTCAGAATGAAGTTCCTTGAGCTGTGCCCTTTTCCAACCTATATCTCTTGCATTTTTATAATAGTATCATTATATTATGCTTATGATGCAAAGAAATTCCAGAAAATTCGTTGGTTTTTGATATTTATGTAGATTTATCATAGAAATACTAATATTCAGGTAATATTCAGGACTTGCAGCTTTACAAATCGTAGTGGGAACTTCTTCTCTACAGTTTCTGATACGTGTTATTTTCTATTGGTTTTAAACTTGATCTTTTTATTAGTAACTTTAAGAAGCAAAATCTGGCAAAGTAAAATTATAAATATTTTACTCTCAGTTATTTATAAAAATTATTTCAATATCTCTACTAATAAAAATCAAAAATTAAATTTAAATGCAATTTGAAGCAAAATAATAAAAACAACGCCAAATCTTTGCACCCAATCTATATAAATTACATAATCTGAAAGTTTTTAAATTGTAAGGTATTAGGCATATCTGGTTGGAATTATAAGACAAACGCAATATAAAATTTTCAAACTGTAATTAATTAGGAATTCTATTAGAATAATATTCAAAATTTTAAATAAGGCTTGATATGATTTGAGTCCATAATTAAAATATAATTTAAATGCATAGTGAAAATATTATAAGATTTGAGTGCATACTTAGAAAAATACCAAGATGGCTGTTGTATGATAATTCTGCTTAAAAATTCAAACAAAATATTTTAATCCGATTCTAAAAGCATATATAAGTAAAAAAGGATTTTTATTTTTATAGCAAAATTATTGTGTGATATATGTCACTGGGATATTGTTTAATTCATAATGAAGCCAATTGCCTCATTTTAATTATTTTGTTAAAATTTCACTAGTAAAAAAATAAACTACAATCAAAAAAGATTTTCCTATATTTTAAGCAGATATTCAACACGCACAAATTTTTTGTTAATAATAAAAAATAATGCATTCCTGGGTTTAAAGGGAATTTTTGCCAGGAGAATGAGAAATACGACGATAGGAAGTTCAAATAAAAGTTGAACGGACATTTTAAATAATGAAATTAAAATCGATGCAGAAATTCTGCCTTTGTTTCATATCATCACATTTTTGCAGCTGTTAGTAGCGTTAAACAAATAAAAGATCACTTTTCAATTTTTTTCTTTACAAAAATCAAATCCTTTACACGCCTCGTAGCAAAATAAACAACTTACATTTAAATTTTATACAGATGTTTCATTTTCTTTAGTAATTTTTTTTGCCCTGGTTGTTTAGTGTAAAAGAGAGTTTCATTGTTTTTGGTTCCGCCAGAAGACAATTGCAGCGATTCACTAGAAAAGTAAACAAATCATTAAGTGAATTGCGAACTTTGTGGAACAATTGTTTCAGTTCATGATGACATAATTTTTTGTTATGAATGGTTTGCTTTCATTCGAAGAAACGTTGTTTGATTCATTTAATTCAAATAATTCAGAAAATCACGAGTTTCTTTCAAAAACATTTGTACGAATTTGCTGTTTATTCAGATGTTTAAAGGATTTTAAATATACTTTTATTAATTATTAAGATTAAAAAAATTATTTTAATTTTTTCCATTTTTAAAAATTTAATTTATAATTTCTTTTATAATTAGATTGGTACTAACACCTCCTTTTTATAAATGGAAACTTTTGTTAGAATATTTAATAGATTTCTAATGACGATAATATTTCAGTTTCATTTATTAACAATTTACCATAACTTTGCAACTGCATGATTTCAAATTTATTAATTTCATTTTTTTACAAATTATTTTTTGTATTTGTCCCATAGATTTTTATATGCCGGAAACACGTTTAACTTGACGTTATTTGAAGTGTTGTTTTTTTTGTTTCTATACAAATTAGCAGAAATGGATTATCTTAATTTTGCTTAATTTTCCATTTAATATTTATATTCGACAACAAGTTAAAAGTTTAATTCCTATGCAACAACTCCTTCATTCAACTAGAAGTGCACAATAGCAGGAAGCAGACACATAATTATTGATTCCTCCTGTGATTTGCTTCTTTGGAAATATTTTCACCCCACAACATTTCATATTTATTAAAAGAAAATAATTAATGACATTTAAAGTAATACAAATTTTGATAAATAAAACAAATGAACTTATTTTTACTTTCTTGCATATATATAGAAAATATAGTAATCATAAAAAAATTCTATCTCCAGATCTTGACGAAACTAATCATTTTAGACCCCCCCCCCCTGAGTTTGAAAAACACATTTTCAGGAAATACTTGTCTGTCTTTCCGTCTGCGACAAAGATAATTGAAAAACATCTTGAGCTAGCCGGATGAAATTTGGTATATGTTTTTACACCAAATTTGTAGATTTATATCAAATTTTAAGCAAAATCCAATCAATTAAGAAAAATAAATTTAGTACATCTGTACAGCTTTTCGAATATAACACAATTACAAAACGAATACAGCTAGATAAATGAAATTTGGCACACAGATTTAAAATATATAGTGTAGACACATGACAAATTTTGAGCCAAATCCAAACAGTAGTTGACTTTCTGTCAGTACTTTCAGAAGCATGTAAATGTGATAATTCAAAAGTGAAATGTCTTAAATATATTGTTACAAGCGAGCGGAACGCATGCCAAAGGTGAAAACATTGGCGGCGCGTCAGAAGGCGCTCCGCGCCAGCCGAGTTGATTTGGCGGGAGGAATATTCTGGTAACCCCGAGAGAAGCCTGGCTGCGCCGAGGTTTTTCTCCCTTACCGTCGAAGCCTCTCGGAACTTCCGCCGTAGCACGGCCACGCTTTCGCCCGACTATATAAGAGGCGGGTTGCCTCTTCCTGCGGTGGATCGCTCAAAGTAGTGAATCTCTCGAAGAGAAGCGTTTCGCTTGCTTGTAGCTGTTAACGCTGTGTTTGCGTTTGCTGTTAACGCTGTGTTATTGAGCTCGCTGTGATTGACTGTTGCTGTGCTATACTATAGCTGTTTTGCAAACCGTGTTTATTGTGCGTAGGACTTGCATTTACGCTGTAAGTGACTGATTATTGCTGAATTGTGTTTTCTAAAGTTTTACTTTCCCAAGTCATCCTGTATATACCTGTAAATAGCTGTAAATAAATTTGTTTGTGCCGTCCTCAAATAAAGTCCATTCAATCCGAACCCGCTACGCTAAAAACGTAACAATATCAAATTTGGTAACGAATTTTGAAAATGCAAGTACATTTTTGTGTAATATTTTGGCTTCAATGGGTCGAGAAAAACTTTTCAAAACAGTTTCCTTTATTAAGGTATATCAGAGATTGATCACCAAGAGTAATTGTTTTTCTGTTACTTAAGCCACTTGCCATGGACTAGCCCCGCTGATACATCCGCAGATTTTAAGCCTTATATATACGTCTCTTGTTTTACAAGTAGCGCCATCTAGGGCCAAGAGCACGACTTAGCTACACACACGTCACAACCCTTTTTAGGGGGCGGACTACATTCATGCAAATTCATTCATAAATCTCAGATCGTAATTTAGACCTGGAAAAGCGAACAATCACCTCTGATCGAGAGTAATATCCCAGTGATATTACTCTCGATATGGAGGACTTTGCGACCACGTAAATATTTAACGAGCGCCAGCCGTCATACACTAGGGGAATCTTTTGGCCGGTGAGCTTCGAACCCGTAACCTAAGGAGTTCAAGTCCAACGCTCCACCAACCAGGCTATCCCGACCCAGAGTAACAGTAAAAGTACTAAATTAAACCAAGAATTTATATTTCATAACTATTGTAATCAAATGCCATGTAAAACGTTCTCTTGTATGACAAGTTAATTAGAGAATATGCGAGAAAGATTTGGGAAGACCATCCCATTAGTTAAAAACGTTTTTCATTATATTAATTTACAAATTACTGTCAAATACAGCAATTAATTTTTTCCGATATATCTAGCTATGGCGGAAAACATTGGATATAATTTCATTGTTTTTATCTGGAAAACAAAGAAATCGTTTTCAGTTTTTTGCATCGAATTTATACAAAAAATTTATTTAAATATGTTTTGTTGCTAAATTGCTGTATTTGTGAATGAGATTTTTTTTTCTCATTTTGAATAAAAAAATCCAAAATTTTTACAGATTGGGATTAACAACCACTGAATGCAGAAAATATACTGTGTAATGGTCATTGCACACTTTAGTGACTATTAAAACAAGAGAGAGATCCCCATTTTACCTTGAAGTGAATGATTAAAGCCTAGATTTATTTTTACATTTAATGTGCTGAAAACTAGAAGCTGCGCAGGTGGCATTAATAAGAGATCGTTTAGCATTTTGCAGGGCACTAGAGGGACGGGCCCGAATGACCCATATCGCCGAAGGGAATCCCATCGTCCTTCGGGCCGAGCGGCGGCAGACCAAGGACAAGAGGTAGTGATTTTCGCGCCAAAAATGGGGATGTGACGTCACAGGTCGGGTATCGATTCCCGGGACAACGTAGGAGCCCGGGAAATTCTGTCTGCCGATTGTGAATCCAGTCGTTTTCCAAAACCCCTTTCTTTTCCCCTCAATTCCACATCGTTCCGACCCACCCGGCCAAATTTCTGGCAAGGAGCCAAAAATAGGGTGCGTGCAATTTCGAATCACCATCACCCAAGTCATTTCCCCCACCCAGAACGTAAATGATTTTTTTTTGTTGCTTGAAGCCACTAAAAGCAGCTTTTATCAGCATCAGTTCCTGTTTATTACACCCTAGTTTCGTTATAAAGAAATTGAAAAAGAAGGTCCTGTTATTTATAATAACGTCAATCATATCTCATTTTTTAAAACATTGTTCAACTAAAGAAATTAGGTGATTAATTTCTTTCAAGTTGTTGCAGAAAGATTTCGAGGAGATTAAAATGTTTAATCCGAATCATCAGAAGTTTGATGGGTTTTTTATTTGTTTTTTTAATGCTATTTTCAAAATTTCCCTTTAATTATACAATAGTGATAGCTTGAAACCGAAATAAAAATTCTTTGTATGGATACAAGGATCGTTTGTATAAATTCAGAAATTTAAAAAATAGAAAATATTGAAATAAAATCCATTTAAAATATTTTTTTAAACATATTAAAAATAAAGAAAAAAAATACTAGGAAAAAATGTAAATCACTAATAAACTTGCTTTTTTAATTTTAAAATGCTGTAAAACTGGTTTTTGTGCAACCCTATTTTTAGAAATTTTTGAAAAAAAAGCTTTAAAAATTCAATTTATTTTTTATTAAAAATGAAATTAAAATTTTGAGAAATCTTTTTTACAAGCACTCCACTACCATATCTGAAAAATTTAATAACTCTAACGATTTACTTTATAGCGCCTTTTTATATCATATTTGGTGTATATAGCTATTAGCCAGCTGTATTAATTAGAAAGTATAAAAGGAATATATTATATATATATATATTTGAAATTTTGAATTGGAAAACTTTTTCTATACAATGCTCAAAAGAGAATTGCTTTAATCTTATAGAACTGAGTCGTAAACTTCCTATAGAATTTCTATTAATCAATCTTCTTTATTTAAATATTCAAAAACGTTGAAATCTAAATCGATAATTAAAATCTAATTAAAAAAAATATTGAACACCTAAGACAAAAAAAACCCGCTATAACGAATACAAAGTAAATAAAAGCAAAATACTGAAAGAAAATATAACAATAACTTTCAATTTAGTTCACGAAAAAAGAGTATAATGAATCAGCATAAAGTAAAGAAAATTACAGACCTTAGTTCATTGATCTTTGTTAGTTATTTATGTTTAGGTTTAATAGTATATCAATAAATCAATCAATTAAAGAGAAGAAAGATCTAGTTGCCAAACACAAAAAAAGAAGTTGGGATTCCTTATCCAATAATGATGCAGGCGAAAAGCACATGATCATTTTTAACTCCGTCCATTGTTGTAGACAGAGGTAGTCGATTATAAATTTTGATTTAATGGCGTTCGAGCATATGAAATGAATATTCATCGAATATCTGTATATTTTATGATTTTGATATTTCTGTTAAATGTACAACAATAGAATTTGTGCACAACTCTAAACACATCTTTGAATTAGGGGATTAATTTAGCAATGTCTGGATGCTCTAAAATTCCTGTTCAACACTAGCTGGGGGAAAGTAGCCAGGATAGTTGGTTTCCTCTCCTTCGATACTGCATGTCGGGAAACTTGTTTTACAGGGTTTTACTTCTCTCTCTAGATGTCTCAAACTTTCCTGCTGTAATCGCGGAGAAAGGATTTTCATGCTTGGTCTTTATAATATATGAGGTGCGAAACTTCCTTACTGTGGTAGGAAGTGTGAAACTTCTTTACCGTGGTATGAAGTTTGAAACATTCTTAGTGATATGAGTTGGAAAACTTCCTTACAATGGTATGACGTGGGAAACTTTCTTACAGTGATATGAAGTGTGAAACTTCCTTACAGTGGTATGAGGTGGGAAACATTCTTAAAGTGATATGAGGTGGGAAACTTCCTTACAGTGGTAGGAAGTGTGAAACTTCTTTACCGTGGTATGAGGTTTGAAACATTCTTAAAGTGATATGAGGTAGAAAACAGTGGTATGACGTGAAACTTTCTTACAGTAGTATCAGATGTAAAATTTCCTTACAGTGGTAGGAGGTGTGAAACTTCCTTACAATGGTATGCGGTGTGAAACTTCCTTACAGTGATAAGAGGTGGGAAACTTCCTTACAGTGGTATGAGGTGAGGTCCTTTACAGCGACGTAACATACAGAAATAAGAAGGCTATAGATACCTAGTGAGCCAGGGAGAAGAAACTAGAACTATAGTTAAGTAATTTTTTGCAGCAAAATGTGACGAGTGGATTTAAAAACAATATTACTCCTCTGTGCTATTTATACTTGCCACGTTGATTATGGTGCGAAAATATCATAGCATATTTGAGGCGACACTTATTTTCACTAGGCCATTGCTTTTTTTACAGAATTTCTATCTGATATTAGACCTTCCCAGTCATATAACAGAGTAAATATTTACTTTTAGAGAAAATTATATAGTTTATCATTTAGAAAATCATCTTGTGGCATTTTAATTTGATAATCATATTTTTCTCATGACGGTGAAGTCGCAATGCTATGACGATAAGAATTAACAAAAAAAAATCATAATTGATCAGATTAGCTGTTATTATTTTGATTTCGAATTCTTGAGAGAATATTTAACTATTTATGCATTAATTTTTTAAAATATTTTTAAGAAAAACAATGATTTTTTTAAACGTTATATAAGTATTCCCTAAAGAATCAAAGATTACACCAAAAATTTGAAAGTGTCTATATCTTAAATCTTAAAATATCTTAATCATTGCATTTGAAGTAGTCTATTGTACTCTTTATTAACTATTAATTTTTTTAAAAAAGAAAAACATTTACTCTAAGAAGCTATTTAAAGTAATATATTCGAAATTTGGAAAATGGGAGCTTTTTTTTAATTACAAGATATTTTCAATATATTGCTGCGTTTATTTGCTTGAAAAATAAAATAAAGTTAATGTTGATCAAATTTATTTATTTTATAACCAGCTACATACTAAGTTTCATTCTAAAAACTAAGTTGAACATTTATTCATTTTGTTTTTATAGGATGGAAATCTTATTATTATCATTTATAAATATCATTTCTTTTATATGTTTGGAAAAATAAGAGAATGAATTTAAATCAATTTTTTAGCATAAGACCGTGCCCTTTTTGATTTAAGGAAAATATCGCGTGTGAATTATAAGTAGATTATTTCCGTATCTAGCAAAATTCTTCGATTTCCTACATAACTATCATCTGCAAAACGTTTTTTAGTGAAAGTTTAAATCATCTTTTCAACTATAAAATGATAAGACAGAGCACTATTAAAAAAACTCAATGACGAATCGATACATCTTCGATTTTTTTAGAACTGTTTTAAAAATTTCAATGATAAAAAATAGCAGATTTTTTTTAATTGCTGCTTTTGAAATAATTAAAAAAATTATAACTTATTTTAAAAAAAAGATTTTAATTCATTCATTCATATCGTTTTGATAGCAAACAAATTTTCATTCATATTATGGAAAAAATAATGCAATAAAAATTAATTTTCTTTTCAGATATAATCTTTTTAATAGTACAAAATTCTATTACATTTAAAGACAAAATATTAAAAATACCTTCTAATAAAATCTGATTTTCCGTTAATGATTCTCAAAACAACCGCCAGGTGGATCGATGTTTCCCCATCTCAAGCTGGAGAGAAAGCGCGGGAAAATCCTCCAACTATTTCTCCATGATTTTAGTTCTAAATTAAATTTTGAAATAACTTTGGAATCAAAAGTTGAAAGTAAAAGATTTGATTGAAAGAATTCTTTGCTATTCTTACCCAATTCCTGTCTAAAAATTAGCGTTCTATTACAAGGGAAAAAAAGATAAGATAAAATAAAAATCGAACAATTCTTTTTTTAAACATAATACATCTTTGCATCCTTTGATACATAAACCCTAATTTCTTAATGCAAAACTCAATAAAACCCGGAACTTCTTCCATCAAAACCACCAGGCCGATCCGCCCTCTCATTGTGGGGCACCAGAAAGCGCGGGAAAATTCCGGAGATTTCCCGCCATTTCTCCGGTGCAATCGTCCTCACACACAACACGCGGTCGTGTACTACGGGTCACGCTGCTTCTTGGCAGACTGCCAGAAAACACAGGGGGGCGGGTGACCGTTGCCATGCCAACCGACTCACGAATCCTCGGGGGAGTAGGGCTTCCCGCCGTCTGGCAGCTCGCCCCCTCCCCACTACGAGCGTTCGATGACTTGGAGTTTTTTGTTCTCTTCTCTGGAAAAGGCCCTCACAGCTGGCGTTGTTGAAAGACATCGTGGAGTCGCCGGCCGGGGCTATTAGAATCGGGGTCGGGGTAAAAGGGTTCACCTTGTCGCCCCAGACGCGACGGGAGTACTACAGAGCAAGTGAGAGAAGCGTGGATTTACGATAAAAACGATATTTATGGAAGTCTAGATGAGGGGGAGTATTCATTCAGACGGGGTTGAATAAAAATCTTAATAAGGAGTATTGGCAGTCTGGATTACTACACTGAACTAAAATTAGTTATTCAAATATATATATATATTTAGGACATAGATTTTTAATTAGATATTTTCTGTAATTTTATGTTGATACTTCATGAATTTTCTTTACAATTCAAAAAATACTAAAAGGGTAGATGATGAAATAAATTAATTTAAATTCGTCTTATTCATTCGTTCTGTATTCAATAAAAATTAAAGCTTGATTACGATGTATTTAAATTTTTTGGGTACCTTTCTTTACTATTAAAAGATATTAAAAAGTTAGTTTATGAAATACAAATATCCTTTACAGTTAAAAAAATAAAGAAAGGTTAGTTGATGAAATACGTTAATTAAAATTTGTATCATGTATTCAACTAATATTAGCTTGATTATGATATATTTATATAATTTGGGTACCTTGCTATGCGATTGCTTATGTAAGTATTTAAGGGTTTTCATTTAGGCTTCTAAATTTAGTTTAAAAAGCATTTAATTTGATATAAAATGATCCGAGACATTTATATACGATGTCGATGACACACATTTTTAATTCCGCACTGTTTCTGTATTTTTATATTGATAGTTCATAAATTTTCTTTACAATTAAAAAAATACTAGAAAGTTAGTGGAAATAGCTTAATTAAGATTCACCCCATGTTTCCAATTTAATGACAAAATAGTAAAGATAGATTATGATATATTTATATATTTTGAGCACCTTGCTATGAGATTGCTTAGATAGGGATGTAAAGGCTTTCATTTGGATTTTAAAATTCAGTAGAAAACGCATTTAATTCAATTTAAAATGAGATGAGACATTTTAAAATGATGTCCATGACATATTATTTTGCAGTTTTATATCGATATTTCTTAATCTAGGACCGCGATAGCCTGGTTGGTAGGGCATTGGATTCGCATTCCTTGGGCTGCGAATTCGAACACACCAGCCGGAGACTCTCCATGTGTGCGGTGGCTGGCGCACGTTGAACTTGTTGTGGTCACAGTCCTCCATGTCGAGAGTAATAATTACTGGTGGTACTGGGTCAGAGATGATCATTCTCTGCTCCAGATCTAAATTGTGATCTGTGGATGAATGAATGAAATGCATGAATGAAGTCAACTGCGTAAAAAGAGTTTGTGAAGTGTGTGAGCTAGAAAGAGATCTGCCCTCGGGTGCTCAGACATCCATACTCTCAGAATCTCCCCCCCGGGGGGACATCGTAATTGGAGATGAGATGCTTCCAGTATGGTGGTTGGATCTCGCCAACCCGGTGGGTACACTAATAGGTGAGGGTTAGACTCTTCCCATCGATGACAGGACGCACTTCCATCGGGGAGGGTTGTACAGTGGCCGCTGAGAACCATTAGGACTCAATTACAATTCCCGCTAATTGCTGTTGCGGCAGTTATGCTTATGGTTAATCCGTGTGCCTTCGTGGTGGGTCGGTGAGTCTGTTCTATGACTTACACTCAGAAGCTACTGCACCACTCCTTCCTTTGTAAAGCGAAACACGAGAACAACAACAATTCTTTAAACTTTCTTTGCAATTCAAAAAATACCGAAAGGTTAGTTGATGATAAAAGTTAACGAAAATCGTTTCATGTATTTAATTAATATTACAGTTTGATCATTATATATATATGTTAGTGTTGGCATATATATGTTTTGAGTACTTCATAAGGAAACTTAAGTGGTTAAAAGATACATAGAGTAATATAAAGTTATATATATTACTAGTTACAATATTTTTTTTACACATAGTTATTTATTTTGTCTTAAAGCATATTTAAGAAGATAGAATTTGTAAACGAATTTTCATTTAAATTTTCATTCGCAAGACCTGAAATTTTTTGGCATGGTAGCATTCTTGATAATAAACTATTAACATAATTTCTTTTCATTGATAAATTTAAATAAATTGTTTGTTCCATATGAATGGCCTAGTGAATTTGAGAAAAATTGATTCCAATATTTCATAAATAAATAATTTCATAAATTTCATAATAACGAAATAAATAAATAATATAAAATAATTAATAAATTTTACAATAATTACTCTAAATAAATAAATAATATTTAGAGTTAACAAATTTTAAATAAAAGATAAAAATGGAAAATAAAAAAATACTGCTCTTTAGCATTATAAACAAAGTTGATTTTAAAAATTGCTTTTATTAAATTAATAAAATAAAAAATATTTTTTTTATATCATTTTAAATATTAAATTTTCAGAATACCATTTCAAAACCAATGCTTAAATTTAAAATAAATCTAATTTCAAATTGTAAGTTTTGTTTAAATGAAATTTGTTTTTGAGAAACGCTAATAATAGGTATTGAGAGAAATATATTAAAACCAAAAAAGGGTTAACTGAGGTAAATACAGAACTTAGTAACCAAAAGGGTGTCTTAATTGAGCACTTTTTCAGGGAAGAAATATATCATTAACTCATCAATTTTGTCTATGAAACAGACTCATTATCTAACATTTCTGTAGAAGTGTTTTTACAGCGATTAACCACTTGTAGCAGGAAAAGCACTGAAATGATTAACAGGTAAACTGAATGATTAACAGGTATAGTTTAAGGAACTGTGAGAATTTTAGCTCAAAGAAATGAAATAAGTACATAATTATTCAGAGATGGAAGGTTAATTTATTTTTAGATTTAGAAATATACAGCAATTCCTTTTTTTCTTCCTCTTTTGCAAAACGTTATTTATTTTTTATTTTGATAAATTTTCTTACCATAAATATTATTATAAGCACTGTCAAATACAACAAAATAAAATCTTTCATTTTATCTTGTTATTTAACACAGATTAATTCGAAGATTTTTATCGTAGCAAATAACTTCTTTCTTTCATTCTTCTTACTAGTTGCTAACAAATAACCTTTAAACAAACAAACCTTAAAACAACAAATAACCTTTAAACAAACAAGCCTTTAAACAACAAATAATCTTTAAACATACAAAAAATATTGAAATTCAGATGCACTCTAATAATTGAAATAATTCTCTTTTTAATTCATTAAATGTATAATTATGTATTTAATTTTTTAGTTGGTCATTTGTCGAAGACAGAAAGAAAAAATAATTTTTGAATTTTGTAACAACAATAGTGCAGTTTTTAATACAAAAATTATTCCTTTATTACACCAAAACTTTCATCATGCATGCTTTTGAAAGTAAATAAATACTGTTATAAAATGCTTTTATTTATATATATATTTTTAACTTACATCAACCGGATAAATTTTGTATTCAGTCAGTCAGTTTTTCTTTTCTTTTTTTTTCATTGTTAAGAATACAGCAAATTATTTTCAAATAAAAACAACATGAATGTCAGAATTTTTAACTACAGACGATATTTAGAATACCTCTTTTTTAGTTATTTTTGTACGCAAATAAATAAATATTTACTTTTTCATTTATCAAAAAGAGAAAAACACGGTATTTTTAATAATTAGTATCGTTGTGAATAACAACAAACATTTCTTCTGTATTATAATATTTAAAATGCATGTGTATATTTTTATTTGATAAATATGTGTAAAGCAAAATTTTTGAAAATGTATAGGTAAATATGTGAGCATCCCTTATTGTAATCTAAAAGTCATATGTATTTCATTATAGAAATAAAAGAAATAACAGTAATTTGTGAAAAATACGAAATAATAGCAAAACCGAGAGCTTTAAAATTGAACAAATAGGTAATTCATAAAAATAAAGCAATTATTTTAAAAACAGTGTAACCTCAATTTTCTATGTGCACTTTTTTACTCTTATTAATTTAATAGTTTAATTGAAAGATATATATAGGGCAGTTTGGATTAAAATCCCACAAATATGATTGAGGAATAATGAGGATTGATTGAAACGTTAAATAGTTATATTCGAAAATTATTATACAATTAAATTAATTCAAGTTCAGGAAATCAATTCATTGTTATATGACAAATAAAGGGTGTCCCAAAATTAGAGCAAGATTTTAATTTCCCACCATTCGTGGAGTAAAGTTTTTGACAATAATATTAAAAATTCATTTGACGGCTAATAGTTAAGGGTTAGTAAAAATGGAATGTTACATGATAGAACAATGAGCTAACGCAAAATTCGAATTAAATAAAAACACATTTTTTTCTTTAAATAGTCATATTTTTATTGAATAGTAAAGTACACGAGATAGGGCTGTGTATGAAATAACACATAGGGCAAATGATCTCCATGGCTTTATTGGAAGATATGCATTCTTTGTTGAAATTTCCCATGACTATTTTACATAAATGTGGCTGAATTTCGTTGATGCAATTTTGATTTTCTTCATTCAATGCGTGCTTGTTTGTTTTTTGGTATAGACATTTGACTTCAAATAACGACATAAAAAGAAATTCAGGGGTGTTAAATCACACGATTTAGGGGGTCAGTTCACAAATTTTTGAATTGTGTTCACTGGATTTCATTATTTTTGAAATATTGTTCATACCTTTTATAACTGGGCATATATTACATTTCACGTCCCGCTGTTATATTATTTTCGGGATTAGGATTTTCTGCATTTCATATAAAGACTTTCGAATGCAAAATGCGAAGACAGTTCCTAAATTATAATGACCAAATATATATCTGTCTTCCTAATTCTTTGTTCGAATTATAGTCTCATTATATAAATTGGATGACATTTATAAACGTATCAGACTAAAAATTTGGGGAAGGAATTCTTAAAGTTTGCATATCTACATTTTTGTACTAAAAATTTAAGATATGAATTTTATGCATTCATATATATCTTTTGATATTTTTGATCAAGTACGAGATATTTTTTTAATATTTGGAATATTTACTTTCCATTTTTATTCATGTTACATAGGGAAAATTAATGTTACATTGCTCGAGAATAGTTTTAAAAAACATATTTCGAATGCGAGTTTTTAAAACTTAAAATATATGTTAATTGGGTTTGGAAGTGAGCATAAGGCTTCATGTGAAAAAAAATCTAAAAGAAAATTTTATATCATTATAGCTGCATTCTTATATTCTGTTATTTATAAATAATCCACTCTTGTAATTATAAATGATGCTGGTTTTTAAAAAAAGTATTTAGCTATATCATATGAGTATTTGTTAATTGCATATTTCCATTTTGTATAATTTTGAATAGAATCAAGCGAATTTTGAATTAAATTTTGTAATTATATCTTTTATTGAAAATACTAAAAACCGGAAGAAATTTGAAAAATTATTTCATTCCTCCATAGGAAATTAGGCGTACTATTTACCATTTTTTTTCTAATCCAAAATTAGAGCTCCGGTTATTAAAAAAAAGAATATTTATTATTTCGAAATCCACAAAAACGCACAAAATCCTAAGCATTGATCATACACTGTATGCTAAGCCTAATAACCAAATATGCAATTTATGTATCAAAACTGAAATGTATTGCTGAAATCTATGTGTGACTACTAAACTTACCATATTGGACAAACAATATATATAATCCATACTGAAATTTTTTTTTGGTCTTTTAAATACACTTATATGAGTAACGAGAAAATGAAATCGAACATACCGAATTTCCATATAGATAAGGAAATGGTTTACAGAATTGAAAAATTTAGTAAGAGAAATTGGCATACATATATTAAAACATATAGTATTAACTTTTTAAGTAAAGTTTTCCTAAATTTTATATTGTCAATTTTAGTTCTGGGGGAAAATAACCAGTTTTGTAGTTAAAATTGGACGAATTGTGTATTTTAATTGAAAATATTTACTTAATACTAGTTGACTTACTACCAACAAAAAATTATTAATGATGTCAAATATGTGATGTAAGTAAGTTTTATATAACTTAGTCTAAATAGAACATTTCAATAGCATGCCAGACAGTTTAAAACACGAAAAACATTTTTAATCTGTTTCGTATTATATTTTTAGAATGTCAGATTGCCTTTTCATTTATTTCACTTTTGTGACATGTATAAATCTTTGGCGTACGTCAATTGACATCAATAGACCAGTAAAATATTTATTTCTGTATGAAAACGTGTCTTTACTGAAACGATTGTCTAGATTTATAAAGAGGACATCATTCTAAAACCGGAAATCATGGATATATCAGACACATAGTTTTTTCTAATCTTAAGTGAATGCACATATTTTTATGGTTTGGTCAATATGCGCAAATTCTTAAACGGATTCTTTAAGTGCGTCTCTAAAATTAAAACGGTTGTCTTTGAAGCTATATTCGTCCCATGTGTTTCAAAAGATGGCTGCGCATTAATGACAGCTGACGTTGTCATGTTTTATGTTTGTGTAAATTTCTATAAAAAGACGAAGTAAAAAGGAATGACAACGATAAAATTAGCAAGGAAATATAGCAAAAAAATCTAGTTAACGAGCTTTTACGGAATAAACTTGGCGATTTATGAATGAGTTCATCTGTTATAATTCTATTGCTTTTGGAAGAAATGGCATCATTTCGTAAATGCGGCCATTTTTTTGTAGAAAAATTATTTGATTTAGAAAACAAAGAAAAGATAAAAGTTTTTTTTTCTAAAATTAAATCAAATAAAATACGGCTTTCAAATAAAGAAATTATTTATCTCAGCATGGGGATGCAGAAAAATAAATATATCGAAAATACGTTTATGCTGTCTCTTATTGTAATTTTAGTTATTCAAAATGTCACGTGACGAAGATCAAAACATAAAACATAAATTTGTCATATTCTGTTGTGTAGGATTTAATACAAATTTGGTCGTATTTGTAACCTAAAAATCTGTTTAGATTTTAATATTGTGCTTATAGTGTCAAAGAGAAAGTTAGGAAGTGACTCGAAATAAATTTATAAAATAACTATTGAGGAATTTAATTATATTTTTCAATTTAAAATAAATTATAAAATTAAAGTTGTTATATCTTTTTAAAATTTAAAAAAAATAAGGGCTACAGTGACGTCATTTTTAAATAGACTGCATGATGCTATATAGATTTTTAAAAATCGTTCAAAACATTCTATAAGGCAGATCGTAGGACCTAGATAACCACTTCTATTTTTCCACCATTAATTTATTTCTTCGATAATAGATACTTACAGTAAGAAAGAGTTAAATAATTTAATATTTTGTTTTAAATAAATTAGAAAGCATTATTATTTAAAAATTTGAAAAAAAAGCGCTTTTTTGACAGTTTTTATATCCAGGCATTAGTTTTTCTTATTTCAATGAATTTTTAAAGTTTTCTCAAATAAATTCAATAACAAACCTGTTCATTATTTTGGTGATTGCATTTATATTTAGGCATTGCAATTGATGATAATTTATCAATATAAAATATATTGCTGAATTCCTTATAATTTAATTATATTGTGCGGCATTTGTTTTGTGCAATATGGCTAGGTCTGCTTTTACGCTTAATAACCAAACACAATTCGCACATTTTATAATGATATTAAATACACAGTTTATGAGTATGTTATTGTACTCACGGCTAAAAATAATTTTTGGAAAATAATATAAATATAGAGGAGACAATCTCAAAACAATGTTATGTTTTGGACTAGAATATCATGTTTTGGAATCGAAGTTCGAATTTCTGTTAATTTTTCCTTATTCTCAAATATTGTATTTTGTAAAATTTGTAAATTTGTATTTGTATATGCTCAATATAAAACTTCTTTAATAACAAAAAAATTTACTCTCATTTTATGTAAAGATTACAAGACAATTCATGTTACCATGATATGCATAAAATTGGTTCGACTAGGAAAAAATGAATTCTGAAATTGTAAACGTGACCGCACAGTGCAACATAAAACAACCTATAGTTATAAGTCAGATGACGCTTGCAGTTATTGTTGCCATGTGACTGCAGTGGCACGTGAATTTTTTTCTTTCCATAAATGGTTGTCTGCATCGATATAAAATTTCATGTCGTCTTTAATGTGTTTATTTCTATTGAATGAACATATTGCAAATATTTCAGATGTTTCTATTTATTTGCCATCAAGTTGCTACTCATTGTTTGATAGAATTTTGTATCAAATTAAAAAAAAATATTAATAGCTTTGAATAACTAATAAATAATAATAAAGAATTTATAGATATTTATTAACATCATTTATTAAAAAATCATAATATAATTTTCCCCATTTTTAAAAAAACCGTGACATACATTTGACGTTTTCAAAAATCGTTTGACAACTTAAAAAAAATATTTCGTGATCTTGATATTTTTAAGAATGCAGCTACAGACGATAATATAATAGTTCATCTGCTGTTTTATAAAAAGTATAAATTGTATATAATATAATATTTTACATTTACATTGGATATATTAGTTAATTTAAAGAATGAACTTAATTTAAAGAATTATAATTATTAGAAGTTTAAAAGAATGTTTTTAAATCTTTTCAGTTAGTTTTGATTTTTTTATAGTTTCTCAGTAAATATAGGAGTAAATATCTATATCTCAGTGAATGTATATATAATGAGATTGTTTGAAACAATTAATCTTTTCGATTGTTACCACTTTACAAGGATATTTTTCACCTTTATGAACTACATTTAATGAGTCCCATTTGTCATTCAGATAAGATGATACGGTGTCTTTAACAATGATATGATTTTTTTCTCATAATTTTATTGACAATCCTTCTGTTGCCACCATGAAATATCTCCTACAGGATTAAATAGAAAGTGTTGTATTTAACAGTTCGAAAAAAATGAAATTGAGTTAATTAATATGTAGTCGTTAATTAATATTTACTTTTCCAAAAATATTATAATGAATAAATGCTCCTCCAGCTAATCAGTTTTAGTTTTCTGATTTATTATTTATTTATTTTTCCTAATTTAAAAGTATACTTATCAAAGAATCCATAATTTATTTATTTAAAAATGTATGGAAGGCATAGAAAATGAACTCCTTTTTTAATATTGTATGTCAGGAAAAAATAGAGTATAACAGCCATCGTTGCTATAATTTCCAATACCTTACTTCTTTCAAATTCAAGTTCAAGGAAAAAATAACTAATTTTAAAGTGGTTTGTTGTGTCTTTGACAATTGCTCAAAAGAAACCATTCCTTCCCCAATTGTTTACTAATAAAAATTACTAGCTTAATTGAATTTTTTACAACTAAAAATGGAATAAAATTCGATCTTTTAGCTTGAAATAAATGATTTTCAGAAATTAATAATTTGCTTGATAAATGCTTGAAACTATCAGTTATTACTCCTGGATATTTTTCAAAATTGTTTACCAAACGATTTTACGAATTTTACTAAAATAATATTTTTCCAAATTGACATATATAAATCGAATTTCAATTTCAGAATTGATAATTAGTAAAAAATAGTATGAGATTTCAGAAAGAAAGTAAGTTTATTGGAAAATATATTCTACTAACCGCCATTGGTGACCAGTTGTTTTCCCATGCTATTGACTTATCTCTAGGTGTTTTAACGATTAAAATAAAATGCATGTATATATTAAAAAGAATTCACCTTATTATCTGATAGTCCTTTAAAATTTCTAGTTAATTAAATCCTTTACCTGAAAATTAAATGTGTATATATTATGAAATAAAAATCCTTAAACAAAATTAATAATTGGCATAAACACGTGATTGAATATTTTGGCAGAGGAATTTTAATTCAATAATAACATTAAGAAGCATTGTAATATGTAGTATAGAATCCGGTGCTATCATTAAAAAAAAGAAGGAAATTTGTAAGGTTATGAAATTGACAACATTAAAAAGATTTTTTTTGATTTTAGAAAATACAAAGACTATTTCTATACGATAATTGTTTTGTAAGATATGAACAACTATTACTATTATTAAATCATAGCGATTCCGGTGATGGTTAAGCCTACTTTTGTACTCAATTAAACTGTCTGAAGTCTTTTTCTTAATTTCTTTTCTATAATTTTTCCTTCAAATAAATTATCTTATAGATGATACGACGAACACTGTCTAGGCCATTTCTAATAATATTTTGCACCTCGATTAATTATCCCAGCGAAACATTGGAATCAATGAATCTGAAAAGCGTTCAGTGAATCTGTCTGATATTCGAATGATAGATTCTTTACATTTATCTGTTGCCATTCTGCAGTAAGTAATAAAAATGATTACTGTGCTTACGTTACCGTATTATATATATATCGAGAGAGAGTTACTTAAGGCATATGCTACAAATATTGTTTTGAAGCTGTAAAAATTATAATACTGCTACTTGTAATACTACTACAAAATATAGCCTAACTTCAAGTGAATAATTCAAGCTAATCGGAGTTCTCGAGTTATCAATACATTTAATCCGGTAATAGGAGCAGAGAAAACACAACGTGGTGCATAAAAAACAAAAACAAAATATTTAACTTTTTAAAAAGTATCTTTCATTGTTTAGAAATTATTTAATCATTGTTTGCTAATAATATAACAAACCTTTCCCCATCTTTATGAAACGTTTTTAATTACATGATATATTAAAAACAATTTCGATTCAGTAGATGAAATAATAATGAAAGGGCAAACGATAAACTTCTTCGAACAGAAGATATTTTTACTTCTTTTTAAAAACATGCCTAAAAGTTTTAAAATAAACAAATGAAATTGTTTCACGCATCCAAAAAAATAAGTTCTTTCCGCAGAATAACGCAGGTATTTCAGCTGACTGAAAAGTGACAATACACTTTATACTACTGATTGAATTGCTGTAAAAAACCTCAAACGTACCTTCAACTTTCACTTGAAAATTGGTTTCTAGGAAAAATATTTTCCATTATTTACCATTAGAATTGTTGGTGCACTAACCTTGTGAACTGGTATCAAGTACATGTCAAGTACAAAACCACAACAATAAAAACTTCAAGTATAATGGAATAAATATATTTCCAAGCTAATTAAACAATAGAGTTTTGAACTTTTGTCATTATGCGATGTTCTTATTTAAGAAATAATTATGGGTTCACTTATAAATAGTAAACAGAATAAAATTCTAAACAAATTTAAAAATTCATTTTATTTTCTACAATTTAGACGGATGTAGTATATTTTGATTTTTAAAGAAAACAGACAAAAAAATCAAACTTATTTTCAATAATTATTTAACTGTTCTAAAAATTTTCAATTAGATATTTCTTAAAGGTTTTCTTTCTTATAAAAAGTCTAATTTAAATTATTATTTTCATAACTAATCATCACAGAAGCGTAATTTTGTTTTGAACTCAAATTTTAAAAGAAATCAATTTTTTAAAAGAAAATTAGTTTAATAAAAAGTTGACTCGTATGAATAAATAATTTTTTTTCTTTGAATGCATTTCATAAAAAATATTCATTAATGAACGAATAAAGCTAAATATACCATTCAGAGATTTCTATCAAAACTTCAACTATCATTTCTTATATAATCTTTTGGTATTTGGAATAAGAAAAATGTGACGAATAGTGAAATAAAAAATAACTCTGTGGTGGGCAAACATAAATTTTTATTTGAACAATTTGAAAGACAATTTTCTTGTAAAGATCAAAGTTATAAAAGCAATGAAAAGTTATACTTGAATCTGGAAATATATCGCTTAAAACTATTTTTTTTTTAAATTCATAGCAATGTAATACCATAATATTTAATATTTTTAATTTTTTCGAGAAACTGAATTTTGAATGTTTGCTTGCATTTTTTGCCATTCTTTCCTTACATCTATTAAAAGATTTCCAAACTATCTAGCAATTTGTCTGTGTAAACTATTTCCTTCTGCTACTTTCATTGTTGATTCCCAGAATATCGATTATAATTCGATTAATAAATACCGTATCGTTATTTTCGTCTTTTTCCTGTAGGGAAACTTCATTAATGATTGAAGTATTAGCATAATTATCTCATTTCGCTTACCTCATTTTTTTTACCGTCTGCTGTGTGTACATCACGTGCAACATGCATGTCTTTCCCCACCCTTCGAAGGACGTTCTGCAACCTTGCAACAAATTTTTCTTGTTTGCATATTTATCAACCTGAAATTCTGCAAGTTGCAGCTGCTTATAGGAAAAAAATATTCCTCGAGTTGGAATATTTATCACAGTTGTTTAAAAGAACCGGGGCGTTTAATAATATCAAAAGTATGATTGCACAGTTTTAAATTATAAAACAAGATATGCATGGATTTGAAATAGCAAAAGATCGTGATTTAACTTAAAGAAATTTGAAGAACGTATGAGGAAAATGTATAATTTTAGATTAAACCATGAGTTCTTTTTCTATTTTTTTCAAACATATTTTTAAAAACTCTTGATATACATACTTAAATTCATTTTCCTTGCATATATATAGAACTTTATCTTAAAATAATTAAAAACTCATCGTGGCTACACATTCATGTGTAAATATATCTTTTTAATAGCTTTTTTCTTTTAAACGGCTGCTTGGATGCAAACGATTAACAATTTACACTAGGAAGACTATTTATTATCATGTCAGAACATGATGTGGTCTGAGGGATGAGGTTTTTGGTGTCAACAAAATTCTGTAGGAGAAAAATAAAAATTTTATAATCAGCACGAGCATCTCAAAAAATCAGCTTTTAATAAAGCATTGCGATCCAATTTACAAAAGCTCTGTTTTAAAAAAATAAGTTAATGGCTACAGCAAATAAAACCTAGAAAAATATCATTTTGAGCACGTGATTATACGAAATGAAATAAATAGGAAATGCGATATTTTTTTAAACAATAAATGTTAAACAATGTTTTTTTAATCGTTTGCAATACTACAGTGACTCATTCAATGGAACCATTAAAATGAATAAAAATATCATTTAACTTGCACGAGCACATGGTGATTGGCCGTACAAGAAATGATGTTCTGACAGGATACATTGAAATATGCATAACAGATTTCATTTTAATATCTATTCGGTTTATTTTCTTGCCTTCTATTAATGATTGATTAACTTTTTAATTATTTAACTTAAAATGTTTTTTAAAATTATTCTTATACTTCAACATCTTTGAGCAAAGTTTACGGAACTAATATAAAAAATATTGATAGAAAAAAAAATATTGAGTGCTGGTAAAAATTCTCAGATTAAATCAATATTCTAATTTTAATTAAATTACGTTTCGGGCAATAAAAGAATTGCCAAAACACGTTTGCTAAATTTTAAAAGAAAACTTCAAATGCAAAAGGTTGACAATTTATATCAGGAAAACTATTGCTTTTGATTTATTTTCGTGTCTTTAATGAATGAAAAATTGATTATTTAATCTAAGAGTAAAGTTTTCAGAATTTATATAACAAATATTAATTGGTAAATTTAGTTTTCGGCAGTTTTTAAATTCTCTGATTCAATTGATATTATAACTTAAATTAAAAGGAACTTCAGGTGACAAAAGTGTTTTATGCAATATATGTAATATAATGTTTTATACAAAAGTAATTTTACATTAAAAATATTATTATATGAATGGACTTTAAATTCGTACCACACTAGGTGTATCAGCATTACAACATTAATCATTTATTAAACCTGTTTTTTTTAATTTCTGAGCTTTAATACATTTCAGGATAGATAATAATAATTTAATAATACATATATAGTTTCATTTTCAAAATATACAATATTCAAATTTTTGAAATTTTTATTTTGATTATTTTTTGGTGTCGATTTTATATTGAACCTTTATATATGTATTTAATAATTAATAGTTATATATTTGCAGATCATCACATCATAATTTATTATTAAAGAAAAATGTTTTAGTATAAAAGTAATTTATATTGTTTAAAAATATTTTTGTATTTAAAAAATTATCTATTTTTATGCGTTTAAATACAAATTCAAGTTTTGGAAAAAAAATCACTTTCATTTAAAGTACTTGTTAAAATATTTTTGTTGTTAAAAACGTATCTATTCTCATAAATCTGGCCATATTTTCCGAGCTTCAATGGCGACACCCTAGACGAAAAAGCGATGAGGAAAAATATGAAACAGTGATAAATAATCAACAGTTTGTTGATCCCGACTAATTCTAAATGTCTTCCCATTTAACTATTCCTTTTACAGACAGTAAAAATCTATTAAATAATACTATTATTACATACAAAAACAGAGTAAGTATGGATAAGTAATAGCTATTATTTGTAATAACTATTACTTTATATTGTCTTAATATTATTTTACATGAATTAGTTAATACAATACTGGTCATTTTTGTTGGGATAGATCTGAATTTCTTTTAAATATGGGTCAATAAATAGAAATTTCAACAATGTAAGAGTGTAGCGGTTAAACAACTATATTAACTTATCTTTTGATACAACAGATGGCGTTGCCTCATTAACACTCAGGTACACTTCCCATGATACTTGAGGCGTCAGTATTTCTAGTGAATGTCGTATTTTTCGTGTTCGTGTTTGTTTTGTGTTGCGAAATATAGAACTTAGAAAATGATTAGATAATTGTTCCTGAATCGTCTTCTCATTTATCTCATAATAAAGCTATAAAGAGTAACATCCCTCTACAAAAGTATATTTGTATAGTTTATTTGTAATTCATTTAGGAAAAATAAGCATTTTTGAAAAATCCAAACTGAAGGTTATTTGTTTTATTAATTAAGAGTTATTCATACTTATTTAGTTAATAAAGAGTTGTTTTTCTTCAAACAACCAATATATATCTTGAAAATGCAATGCTAATTCAATAAAAATCATAATTAATTCATAGTTTCAAAATTACATACATTTTTTTCTTCAATATCTTTTCTTACATACATAAGAAAATGTTCAGTGAATGCTTCAGGAAAGTAAATATTTACATAAGAAAACTTTTATTTAGTTATGAATTTACTAAAACATAGCACAAATTTAGATAGTTTATTTTTAAATTTCGTAATTAATGCAATTATTTAAAACTATTTTTTGCTATATAGCAGACATAATTCCTTTTTTGTAAACAGTGGCTATTTAAACTTTTCATTTTAACTACGAAACTCTTTACAGTCGAAACAAAATTTATATACGCTTATTTTCCTTATTTTAATCTCTGTCATACGTAACTTTCATAAGAAATTGTTTAGTGGATGCTTTAGTAAGGTAAATATTAGTATAAATATTTACGTAGAAAAATGTATTTAATTGCAAAATAAAAAAATAGCACAAATTCATATACTTTTTATTTTTAAAAGTCTTCGTTAATTTAATTATATTAAAAAATAAAACTTTTTAAAATTTAAAACTAGTGCAAAGTATTAACTATTTATTCTCTATATAACAGACATAATTCCTTTTTGTAGACAGTGCCAGTTTAAACTTTTCATTTTAACTATCAACCTCCTTTCATTTTTACCGAAGTAAAAACAAAACTCAGTTTATGTTCTTTAATGAACACTCATTCCTAAACTATGATGCAATCATGATAGTCACGCTTCCTAATTTATGCCTTTACAATAAATAAATAAACTTCCTTTTCATATTCAAATTTCTTTTTTCTTTCTGTTGCTAATTACACGAATGAATCGAAGTCATGGCTCCAAATGAAAAGCTGGAATTTGCCGCTTAATAAATAGAGATTCATTGGGTCAGCCTTCTGAGTAAATGAAAACCGCTATTCTCTTCTTTCCGCAACTAATATTTTTTCAAATTAAAATGTTCTTAGAGTCAGTTGGAAGTGGGTCAAGTTGTGTGGCTCCCTCCCCCCCTCCTGTTCTTTTTCCTCTGTGCAACGGAACTTCTCCAGTTTCAATCTGACTTCAGCATCCGTCCTTCCAACGTGGCATTGAACTCAGAACGGCCTTCCCTTGGAGCGGATCACGTGAACGTCAAATCCTGAACCGATTCATCTTCCCGCACTGATTTGCTTCGATAAATCGTTCATACAAATCCTAAATAAAATCTTTTTCAGAATTGTCCTATCTGTACCATGGAAAGGAGCGATAAATAAGTGACCAAATGCCTATAATTATACGGGGTTGATGTGAATATCAACTATTTTTTCCTAATAAGTCGATTTTTATTTGTAACTAAGAGTCAAACATTTTGATGTTAAAATGTAAAAATATACTTTCCAGTTCCACTTATGATTCATATTATACAAGCAGCAAAAGTCTAACTTTGGAATCCATTTTTCCAGACATGGCACTGAACTGCATTTCTTCGGAATATTTTATGTGGATTCCTGATTATGAACCGATTTATAATACCGTTCTTGTCTATTGCACTAAATTGATAATACAGATTCTGATTTAAATATCCATTGTACTCAATTTCACTTTTGGATCGAAGAGAATGTGACTTGGTGAATGCTGTTCCAATTTTCAAATGCAAACAAAGAAAGTTAATACTTTTATTTACATGCTAAAAATATTATCCGGTTGGATTTTTCCACCAAGCAACGAGTTATATGAGTTAAGTGTCGTTCCTTCCAGATGTGGCACCGAACTTGTAACAGAATTCTCTTGGAACGATGGATCATATGAACATCAATCTTGAACCGATTCATTTTTCCTGGCTCGTCTATTAAAACCAATGTAATTTTAATCTTTTCAACACCACTGATTGCCCCTGAATTTAGAATAGTAAATATTTACAATCAGTGGAGCTGGGTAAATATAGGAGAAAAAAGTGTGCCTTCTTTTGTTGAGAAGGTAATAGATAGGGGATCGACAACTATTATGTTTTTTTGAGAAAGCAGAAAATATTACATCTAAATTTAAAGACGATTAATTACAGAAACATATGGCAACGCTGGAACTTTGTAAAGATAAAAAAAAATGTACAAATCCTCCCAAAAAAATCTTGGTTAGGCAAACGCCTGGGATTAATTTATAACTGGAACTAAAATAGTTATAAGAAATAGTTAAAAAACAGTGATGAATAAAAATTAGTGACAATGTGAACATAAAAACAACTAAAAAACCAGAAACAACGTGCAAGCAAAAATGGGGGGGGGGGATGCTTGATAAACATTTCAGAAATTTAGATTCAAAAAAAATTCAAGGCAAAGTTTATTAACGCTGGTTAAAAATTGTTTGGGATAAAACCCAAAAGATTTAAATATGAGGACATATGCATGAAAAAGAACAATCTATCGTAAAAGATCTGGTTCTGGATGACTCGCCTAATCTAAGGAAGTGAATAGGTTTTTTTTTCCAAGATTCATTTTCAATGTAAGTTGTAGAAAGAACATCAGAAATGGACATTAATTGTTGGAGTCTCTATGGAAGAGCTCACCTTGTTTAGAAATAAACTTCATAAGTTATTGGATCCTCGTCTTAGAGAGGCTGTTAGCAAGAACTTTCTTCTATCAGGTGATTCCTACGTCCGACAATGGTTTACTCGAGTGAGAGAAGGCAGCAAGAGGGGTGGTGGCAGAAAAGGATAGTTTTATCGTCTTCTTCCCACTAGGTTACCCTTGAATCGGCTTATTATATAAACTAAATTTAGTTTCTTATATATAACTATATTATATAAACTTATATAAACTATTATATAAACTTATTATATAAACTATATTATATAAACTATATTATATAAACTAAATTTAGTTTCTGTAAGATAGAATAAAATCGCTATGCATGCATAGTAAAATCATAATTTAATAGTTTTAGTTTTTTGAATCATCAATAATATATCACTTGATATCACTTTTGATCTTAGAGACAATGTCATTACATCTGAATTTTAACTAATATCATTAGTTACAAATAAAGAAAGGTTTTCAAATAACTTTCAAATCTGAGGACTCTTTTTTTAAGTCATTAGTTATCGCTATTTAGAAATTTTTTCGTCTTGTTTAATGTTACCTTACTACTGGACCAGTAATTAAACCTTCTTTTCTGCTTGATTTCTTTCTTTGAACACCTGCTGCAAGTCTAGAAGTCCTCCGTTTAATAATTTCCCTTTCCTATGGCAGCAGTAAAATGTCTTTCATGCACGTGATTTTTTTACATAAAGCATTCCGTAAAACCATTTTCTCTCTCTATCTCTCCTTTTTTTGTAGTAATTAAATGAAAAAGCACCTAGTATTTGTTTAAATTTCCGTATATCTTTTTCCTTCCGACAGTGAAATCAATTTGTAAGCTTGATTAAGCATTATTTAAGTGGCTTTACATGTTGATTAGGATCCATGAAAAATTTTAATAATCAAACGATGCATCACATAATAATTGTATTTACAAGAAATATACCTGTATTCTTTTTAAATGATGCACAAATTTGACACAAGTGTTATTTTAGAAGTTTTTGGTGGAAAATTAAATTAAAACGTCAGGAAATTAGATCACGTGGTGTTATTGAATAAAAAGATCTTAAAAAAAAGAAGAAAGAAATGTAATCTACGATCTCAAATTTCAAGTTATTTCAAGAACAATATTATTTTTAAGTCATTATTTGTCTTAAGTAATTTAAGTCATTAACTAGTTTAAACTAGCTTAAAACAATCCCGAGAGTT
>JAOUZG010006261.1:3165838-3176805 GCA_026289955.1 Argiope argentata
TTAAAAATTATGAAGAATAAGCATCGTAAATAATTCTACACCCGTGTCATCAAAGAATGTTTTATATGATTGTATTATTTTCAAAAGTGGCTTGGGACTGTATGTTTGAAAGGCAGCAATGCCTTGAAACAAGGTATGATTTTATGACTCTAAATCTGTATACAAGGCAAATTTTCCGTGAACTAGGTGTAAAACCCCGTTCCGACGACCCATGCACATCTTTAGACTGGCACATTTTGCCCTCTTTCTCCTCTCTTGTAGCTTTCCGGGGAGGTGTGTTCATTTTACAGACAATTTAAAGAAAGCTTCCAATTAACTTCAACAGGTAGGAATGGTTCTACAATGAGTCAGGTGTCAGATTTAGGACAGCCCATAAAGGCAACAGGTCGTCGGAATGGCATTTAATACAGATCATTTTGGTCTTGTTAGTATTTAAGTTTATTCGATATTTATTTTACTGTAGTACATTCAGTGAATTTTATCATATTCTGTTTACTACATATTCCCACATCTGAACCCTGTAAGCTGCTACCCCCAAAGTCTTCACTTTGGTGGGGGGGGGGTAGACAGCAGTTCCCTGAAGCCGTCGGAAATTTCACCCTTGAGGCAAGCATTCAGCCACAACACTCAAAAACCATTCAAAGTGCAATGCAACCGCAGACGATTCCGTTCAATTAATTTCGAGGTAATTGAAGTTGGATTTCGATTTGCATAATCGGGTAGTAAATGGAAGCCAAACAGACCGTAATTAGCGGAATAATACAACTTCAGGGAAAATACTATTTCTCAATCGCTGTTTTTTTTGCATTTTAAGCGAAAAAGCCAGCAAATTAGAAGAGAGCTTTCATCGGAAACAAAAGGGGTCATTAAAGTCATCATTAGGACGACGAATGTCGAAGGCCGCGTCTATTTCTGCAACGCGTCCTTTTTTTTTCTTCTCCAACCTGCAAAACCATTCATTTGCACATATTTTTAGTCCCCGCTTCCTTCACCCTTTCGCTTCCTGGTCGTCAGTCCGTCGCCGCGCGCCCATTGTTTCCCGTTCCCGTGCGCGAGTGCCGTGCCGCTCGTTCCGAACGGAGTGAATCCGTTCACGTGGTTTTTGTTTATGCAAGCGATTAATCAAAGCCAAATGTCAGCAGTGAAAAGGAGACTAGGAGCTTGCGAAAGAGAAGCCGTGTCAACTGTTAAAAAAATGAAAAGAGCAGAGCAAAGAAACGAGAGTGCGTATTCGAGACGGCATTTCATGCTTTAAAGAATGGTCTATCTGCGCATTCTATTTATATTTTATTTATAATTAAGTTATATAAGTTTAAAAGCTTTATTCCTCTACTTCAACTTACCACACAGTAAAATACTAACGAAATAATAATTTGATTTTGATTACGTCATTGGTTTGCGGTTTGTTTTCGCTTGAGTTCACGAAAATACATTTCTGAAACTAATTATTCACATACTTTCTGACTTGGTACATTTTTAAAACTTTTGTTCTCGATGATTTTTTTTTTGAAACATATATTCATATTTTAACTATCCAATAGATGATTTTTTTAAAAAAAAGAAATCTTTGTTTAGACGCAATTTTTCTTAACAAGTCAAAATAATTAATTAAGTGAATTGATATTTATATGCTGTCTTATCTTTATATATTTAATTCTTCTGAGCGTGTGTATGTGGGTGAACTCTTCCTAAACGGCTAAACCGATTTTGATGAAATTTTGTGTGTGTTTGTGTGTGTTCAAGTGGATTCGGGAGTGGTTTTGATCCCCAAAATTTCTAATTAAAATTTTAATTAATTAAAAATTAAGTGAAATGTAGGCTTTTTTGCAATACCTTCCGAAAATATAATCACAGAAAAGTGATTTTTATATCAAATTAAAGTTTTAAAAATTATCTTTTTAATGATATAAATTATCTATTTTTAATGTGTTTATTATTTTTAAATAATTTTATATTTTTATTATTTTTTTAAATAATTTTATATATTTATTATTTTTTATTTATGATGAATTTTTAAATAAATTTTTAATCATATATTTTAACAATTGATTTCGCACAATTTAATCCGCACGAGCATGGAAAAAATTATCCTTAGCGTGTTGCTATCGCGTTGACAAAAACTGCGAGGAAAAAAATAAGTTAATAATTAAAAACATCTTAAGAGCTACATAATAAATAGTATAAGTGAATTATATGACTATCAAAATTTGAAGTTTAAAAATATTTCTCTGAAAAACCTGTTATGATACAAGTTACATAAAATATTACACTTTAGCGAGCATTAGAACACTTTAGCGAGCATTAATACTGGTGAACCAGCTGCTTGCCAAAGACGGCTAATAATAATATAAAATTCAACTTTGAAATAGAAAAACATAATCGCGAAAATCATGGACCTCAGTATAGAATAGGCTGATTTCTTTCCCCGAAAACTGTAATCAAAGGGTTTATTATCGATTAAATTCGTGAAATTTATATTTTAAATCAAGGACTGCACCTGGAAATGAATTTGAATAAAATTAAGTTTCAAAATTTTTTAATATTTATTACAATGAATTATGAAATTCAGACTAAAAAGTAAAAAAAAAAAACTTTTTAGTACACTATTAAAATGTGTAAAAAATTTACTCTTATTCATTTTTCATTCTTAATTATTTTTTTTAAAAAACTGTTTTGAATGCTCTAATAACTTATGCTTGGTGGCTTTTAGCTTTGAAATATATTTGGCTTACTTTAAGTCCTTGAAGTCTATTTTGAAACTATACGAGATGCGTTTTTAAAATTTATCATTTTAAACTGAAGCCAAGTAACAAAAATGGCGCCAGAAAAGGCGCCGTCCTACACAAAATTTGTCATCAACCTTGATATTTTAACAATAAGACCAAGCACTCGATATCTAAACAATAAAATTCTTGTAATTATTAATGTTTTATTTTAAGAAATTAATTTTCTTGGAATGATTGTATAAATGTAGGAATACACAACATTAGAGCAATTAGAAACGAATAAATTATTTTTCCTTTTTTAGACATTTTTCCTATATTTTATTCTTCCTTTATTTCTTAGGTAACGATAGCGAAAGGTAATATCAGATATGAACTAGCTTCTAAAAATTAAATTATAATCAATGTGAATTTAAAATTTAATAATATTTTTTTCATGAAAAAGAAAAAATCCGTTTGAATTCTTATATCGAGTCAGTCTAGTTTGATACAGAAATGCGTATAAACACTCGTGAAAATGCACTAGACTTGTATACGAAGACAAAGAACTATTTATTGCATATCCTAATAACTTTAAACGAGCAGCTCTTATAAATATATACATTTATTTCGTGTATCTCGGAAAGTGCTTTAGTGATTAGGATCATTTTTTTAATTGTATAAGCTTTTGTTTGCTAAGCTTATCTGTATGCTTGACTTTCCTTTAAAAAATGCGATTTTACTCACAATTTTTTTATATCTATTAGAAAAATATATCCAACTTCTCTTCGGTTAAACTAGGTACGAATTTCCGTTTTTGTTTTAATTTTTTACCTATGTATTTATATTTAATATTTTTGCTTTTGAAGTTTATCAATATAGCTGTCTTTCCTGTAATTAGTATGTGATTCGTATGTAAATAATTTTTAAAAAACGATTTTACATTCTCTTTCTCTCTCTCTCTCTCTCTCACACACACACACACACCTTACCGAGCGAAATTTGGATTCCTAGATATTAATGGATTATTTGTTAAATGTAGTATATAAAATAAATTCTGAATTCTCTGAAAAATTTCTGCAACTTAAATTAATTGCCAACTTCTAGAAATATCGCATAGTTTTATTTCCAAGTTCTTTTTTTTCTTATTTTATTAGTGGAAGGCAGTTTTCTTCTTAAAAAAAACAGAAAATAAATTCTTCGAATATGTTCTTTTTATCATTCCTAAACTTATTTACATAAAAAAAGGATTGCTCTAATGAAATATTCCACGAAATTTATTCTATTGAATAATGATGCCTGCACTATCCTGTAAGCGAATGGAAAAGAACAAAAACTTTTTTCTTTCCCAAAACACCCTATTACCCCTCCCACACAGACTTCAAATGTCAGGTGGATAGAAAAAAAGAATCAACAGTTCATCGGAAAACTAGTTAAAGGAACGTAAATACGAGGAACGTAAAAGAAACTGCGCAGAAAGTTTGTTTCGACTTTCTCCTCTTTTCCCGAAAATAATTCCAGATTCTTATCCCGGATCTCTCCGGGAACAGATTCTTTCTGGATTAAGAACTCTTTCATCCCCTCCCATTCCTCCAGACTCCATTCAAATTTCCGAAAGAGATCCTTTTCGGGAATCCCAACCCATTGACTGTTTCCCCTCAACTGCGACATTTAACCCATTTTCCGGAAAATTCCTGGATTTCCCCGAAAAAAAAAGAGAACCACTTAAAGGTCAGAGGTTGTATGGAAAGGAAGGGGTGAGGAGAGGTGCTCGCAGACGGCTGCCCAGACCTCAACCGATTTGGCTGGGTTCCAACTCCACCAGAGGGCGTTGTCACCGGAAAAATAGCTCCTGGCAATGACAGATCTGATGGAAAGGGCGGGAAACTTCTGGTGACACATTTCGTTGGCAAGAGCGCGTTTTTCGTGTCACCATGAGGGGGCGCCTTAGAGAATATTTCGGATTTCTCACGTAACCATAACTGATTGTCGGAAATCATTTCATTGCGCGTAATTGGTTAAAAATAAAATGTTGAGTCATACATACGCATTGTTGAGTAACAAATAAAATATATTTTAAATTTATATTTTATTACAAATACTCCTACACTATATTCATTTGTTTTATTCTAAATTCAGACATGACTAAACCGTATTCCATTAGTCATAATTATTTCAAGTATGGTCGGCTTTACCATTAAGGGCTGCGTAGGGTTTAGGCATTTTGTCCCAGTTTTTATAATTGGCCAGTTCTTTTTCACAGCCAACTTATTCAGTAACTTAATACGTATGATTTATTTTATTTTACTTTTTTATTTTAATAGTTTGCGAGAATGCGTTATCATTGATTTCAATAATACGTGTATCACTCATAAACTGGCTAAAGTAATAACTGGCTAAGGTGATAAATTTTTTGATAAATTAACCATAATAATTAATTAACGATTTCGTTACTTACACATATAAGCATTTAATTATTACAAACATTATAAAACAAATTATATCATGCAGATAAAAAATAAGAATGAATTATGAAATCGGCTATTTTGCTTTTTCTTTGTAACTTTGTTAATGTATAAAAACGCGTTAAGCAAAAGTGGAAAAATAAAAATGGTAGAAAAATCTAAATTTCCTGACTCCTAAAAACATGATTTTCAGTCTTTGACCAATTAAGAACCACTCTGATCATCAAGATCTGATTCAAATTCTTTCAAAATTTTGTTTGAGATTGAAAACGATTCGCGAATCGGAGAGATCCAAACAGAGAATAGAATAATGAGTTCCAAAATATAAAAGTTTCTAAGAGAAAAAAAAATTTTAAAGCAAAGAAGAAAGATTGAAAAACAAATTGAGGAAGTCATCGAATCATTAGCAAAAATTGTTTTAATATAGATATTGCTTTTTTTTAAAATCCTAAAACACGCTTTTGTACCTTTAGGAAGTTAATTTTTTTATTGTTCGTTTCATGCAACAAATTAAAGCACCATGTTTTTTTTAGAATACTAAAATAATGAGTTTTTTGTTGATTAATTCCTTGTGGTTAATAGTATCGAAAAATCGAATCTATGCTTTAGACGCGTTCTTTCCAACTGACTGAAAAAATTTGATTGTCAATCAAAATTTGACACAGAACTACAATCGTAGTAATAAAATCACATACCAAATTTGATACATGAAGTCGTTGCGTTTTTTAACTATTGTATTTTTGTTCTTCTGGTGCTATAGGTTAATATGTATTCAGTCCCTTGTTGAATTTGGCTTAAAAATTCTTAAATGTTTACAATATAGATATTTTGTGTATTTTTTACCAAATTTTACCCACCTAGCTCTCTTTTATATGTAGTTTTTGTGTTAGACTCTTAAAAATTTCGCTTAAAATTTGATAGAAATCTGCAAATTTGATGTTAAGATTATATACCGAATATCTTCTGCATAGTTCAAATCGTCTTTGAGATATTTTTGATAGACAGATGAAAATGTCTCAAAAATGTATTTTTCGAACTCAGATTGGTCTAAAACGGAAAGATCCATCAGTTTCGGGCTCGAACTCTGACGATTACAATAGATCTTCTATACTGAGTATACAAGAAATTAAAAAGCAGAACTAATGCAGGATTTCACATATACACGTACACGCACGCACAGACACACTCATAGACACACATGCACACACACAAGCACACAGATTGTGACAGACAGACTCACACATTCACATTCACAGATAGAGACAGATAAACACGCGCACTCATATACAAACACATACCGAGGCAGACACAGACACGCACGTACATAAAAACACACTCACAGACACACATACACATAACATAATGCCATCCCGTGCTCCCGGTGCCTATAACGCTAAGTTATCTTACTAGTTGGATAAGCACAAGATGGGAGAAAGAGAAGGAAAAAAAAATGGAAAAATCTGCACTTTTGAGGGATTTTTTAAGTTATTATTTTGGTTGATTATCACAAGGGGAATTCTTGTGATAATGAACCAACTATTGTAGGTCTTGAAGAGGTTTTGGTATTTATGAATATTGTTTGCTATGGAGTTGAGTAAATAAATAATAATGTGGAACACTCATCTAAAGTACTTAACATTGAAAGCGCAACAACAACAATTCAATTTTCTTAAAATATCCGACAAATAATGTGGAATAGCACATCGACACAGAACGACACAATACTCACAAACACACTCACACACAGTTTGAGACAGACAGCCACACATATTCACACTCAGAGAGTGACAGATACACACGCGCACTCATGTACGAAGACATACGAAGAGAGACAAAGACATACATACGCATTCAGACACACACTCACATACAAACACACTCAAGCACAGATACACGTACACACACATACATATATTGCTATTAATTGTTTAAAATATCAGCGAATATTTAAAAAAAGAAAAAAAAGAGCACGGCAGAAAAGAAAACATTTCCGAAAGCAATCGATAATGACAATCATCATGGAGTGAATTACGTTCCTTTTAGCAACCCTCTACGTCGCTACAAAAGACAACCACAAATTTTATTTAGTCACACTTCAAAGAAAATTAGAACAAATCTAATAAAAGCTTTTTAATTCACTTTCATGGAGAACTTCGGCGCATTCGTTCGTGTCACCCATTATCAACCGAATCTGTGTCAAGAAAGATAACATGAAATCAACTCTGAAAGCACCCCGCTCAAAACGTGACAGGTTGTTTCGCCTTGCAAAAAAAAACCATTTCTTGAGTACACGCATTTCTCCTGCAGAAAATGGTAAACAACTGCTGTATGCTTAATTGAAAGTGGAAATAACGGTTTGTTTGCAAAAAATACGGGCAATGAAAAAAAAGGGGAGAAAAAAACAGAACAAAAACATATTGATGTATTTATTAAATAAACAAGCGCAATAAATGTCTTACATGTTATATAACTGTAATAGAAAAAACGCAAGCATAATACCTAAAGAATAGAAAAGAAAAAATTTGGAAACTAGGGAAAAACAAACACTCTTATAAGATATATTGCGGTACTGCAAATAATATCATGAATGAAATCAAACAAGCTCTTTTAATTTGATGTTAAACCTTATAATGCGCATAGCATTTCAAAATCGATCAACTTCGCTATGAAAAAAATACTTTAGAAGTCTTTCATTTTAGAAGCTTTAGAGTTTCATATGTTTTACTAAAATGTTTAAAGATAAGTTAGTTTTTAATTGATGTATTGTCTATGTTGATAAAGTTTATAGAATTTCCTGGGCATTTCCACTCTATCAACTTACGCTGCAAATCAAAAACAATCATGCTAGGAATCCGAATGCACTGATATTTACACATTGTTGCATACGTTGATACATTGTATAGACCTTCCTAGACTTTCTTTATCGATTTACTGCTTTTTTTCATTCAGAAAAAGAATTTTAATTAAAAAATATGCTCTTTAGGCGCCTTTGAAATTCTACGCATTTTAAGGAAATGGTTAAAGATAGCTGAGTTTTACTATATATAGTGAATAAGTTGAAGAATTAATACGTTGTTGCTTATTTTGATACATTGTATGGACATTTTTATTCAGTCAACTGAAATCGTAAATCAAAAAGAATTATACTAGGAGTCGAATGTGTTGATATTTTTGACATCGTTGTTTACGCTGATACATTGTATGAAATTTCTAAAAATAATTTTATAAAAATAATTTTTGATTAATTAACTTCTCTTGGCAAATAAAGCATAAATATACTAGAAGACTTTTTTTCAGAAAAATTAAAATTTTAAGCATTTTCTGGAAATTGTTGAAAATAAAGTTTTACGAATCGTTGATGCGTAAAACGAAACCGAATGCGTCGCTGCTTGATACAATGTTGCTTGCGTTGATACATTGTATATACTTTCCCAGACTTTATCGATTATTCCCGCTTCCACACATTTTAAGGAAATTCATATTTTGAGGAGTATCGCAACTACACTTTTTAGAGAAATCTATGAAAATAACAGAATTTTAACAGACAATCCGAATGCATTAATGAATGACGTATTGTCATTTTTATTGATTGGTAATGCGAATCGATTAACTTTGATTCGTAAATAAAAAATCATTTATATGGTTGAAATTAACGTTTTACGAATCGCTGATGCGTAGAACGAATCCGAATGCGTCGCTGCTTGATATATTGTTGCTTACATTGATACTTTGTATAAAATTTCCCAGACTTTATTGATTTTTTTCGCTTTCACACATTTTAAGGAAATTCTTACTTTAAGGAGTTTCGCATTTACACTGTTTTAGGGAAATCTATGAAAAGAACAAAATTTTATCTCCAATTCGAATGCATTAATGAATGACATATTGTCATTTTCATTGATTGATCATTTTAATTGATTACCTTCGCTTTTAAATAATTTTTTTTTATCTGGGTGACTTCCGCTTTAGCAGCACTGAAGTTTCATATATTTTATACTAGCCGCCTTTGGCGACCAGTCGGTTCGCCAATATTAATGCCGACTAAAGGGTTAAATCATTTTTTTATATAACTTGGTCTCATAATAAGTTTTTCAGCAAAATATTTTTAAGCTTCAAATTTTGATAGTCATATAATTCACTCATACTATTTTGTAGGCCTTAAGCAGTCCTGATTTTTGAACTCCGCATCTCTCTCTGATTTTTTATCAGTGCACGCAAAATTCACTTTTAAATTAAAGTGGAAAGGATGCAACTTCAATTAATATAAAGACCTCTTTACTCAATCTAAGCATGTCTTTAAATAAAACTATGAACTGAAAGCAGAATAGTCCGACATTGAAGTTCAATACAGAAATTGTAACATTATAATTTTTTTTTATAATTTATTAGATCTCAAGGAATTATTCAGCTAAAATTTCACATGTTAATTGAAACCTTCAGTTTTCAATTTTATTTTTAGATGTATATAAATGCTCTCAATAATATTTATTTTAGGTTTATAAATATATTTCAAAAAATTATGGTTTAAATTCCTTTGGTCTTATAGATTCATATTTGTAAAACACTCTTAATATTTCAACTTCTAAATAAATAAATAAGCACTTTTATCTTCTTTAAATCTGGCTGATTTATTCAGTTGTGAATATTGCAAGTTTAGAACAATCATAATTATCATAACCTAGATCAATTATTCTAGAGTAACACTGTTTGGCTTCTTTGATATCTTGATAAAATGATCTAAAATCTCCAGTTTATATCGAATAGTTATGCTGAAATTTTCATGGATCGATCAGCTTTGATGATTAATTTAATTGATAGGAATGCCACTTTTTTATTTAAGAACTTATTGTCTCAAGAAAATTTTGTTAAATATGATTCACATGGCAGATGATGTATGAAAAAATTTAATTCATCAGCCTTTTTTCCCTAAATCTAGTTATACATTTAATTGGACCAATTGCTAAGAGATTTATGTCTCTCCCAAAAATATTAAGAAATTAGATGTTGGGCTCCGATTACAGAAGATGCCTTGTAGATGTTAAGCCATATTTGCCTTAAATAAAATTGTTTAATTGGATTAGTAATATATGTATAGTAAAATATAATAGAAAACGTTTCCATCCATTTATTTTCCAAAAATATCATGTTTCATTTTATACAGACACGTGCCGAAAATGACATTTTTATTTGTTTAATTTGGAATGATAGTTGATTTATTTTTTGCTCGTCAGAGAACATGATATTGTTTTGGTAGAAAGTTTTGATGTCTCCGAAATATGCGGGTAAAAATAGTTTTATATGCTTTTACAAATTTTGCATTGTTAATTATTACGTATGCTTGTTTGAAAGAAGATGCGTTTTCAAATAACTGACCTACTTTTACCAGTATAGCTTTAATATTACGTTACTTCGTTGAAAGAAGATGCAATTTTATTTCGCATGATTCATTAAAATGCGGAGATAAATTACAATCAATAAGGCGAATTCTTTGATTTGCACAAAATATCTTCTTCACATAAGTAAAAGTAACAATTCAAAACATGTATTATTGTTTTATAAATTAAAAAAAAAGAATGCAAAAATATTTTACTACTACTGATTAGCAATTGCTTTTTGTTCGTCGTTTCTTTGAAATGACGTCATTTTCAAAGTTCGTTTAAGATTTCTTGCTTTTAAATAATTAATCTCGCTCTCAGAAGATTATCGTTTGGTGCTTTTCTGTCGCACTTTTGTAATATATTTTTATTTTGTATTTTTATTTACTTTAATTCTTTAATTGAATTAATAATTTTGATATTGC
>JAOUZG010006261.1:3197530-3216889 GCA_026289955.1 Argiope argentata
TGAAAAGTAATTGATTCATTATATTCACATTAATTTTCTATCTGGGTATCGCTCTATAATGCATGTCTAGAAATTTTTTCTTTCATTTATTTTAAAGCAATAACAAAAGGAGCAATCAGAATTGATAATTGTATTGGACAATACTTGGAATTGATAATTGTATTGGATAATATTTGGAATTGATAATTGTTTTAGGCAATATTTGGAATCGATAATTGTATTGGACAATATTTGTAATTGGTAATTGTATTGGACAGTACTTGGAATTGGTAATCGTATTGGACAATACTTGGAATTGATAATTGTATTGGATAATACTTGGAATTAATAATTTTATTGGATAATATTTGGAATCGATAATTGTATTGGACAATATTTGGTATTGATAATTGTATTGGACAATACTTGAAATGGACAGTTGGACAATACTTGGAACTGATAATTGTATTTTCCAAGCTAGAAAAAGCAATTCAGTATTTCCAATCGAATATCTATGGTAAAATGGTGATCCATTTTTACTTTCTCATATTCTAACTATAGAGGAAACATAGTAATCGGCAAAAATATTCACTTGGATTTTGACTTAATTCTACTTTTCAGACCTCCTTAAGTTCAAAAATACATATTTTATCATTAAGTCTGTCTATCAGTCTGCCTTTGAGCACAACTCAAAAACGCTTTTAGTTAGACAAATGAAATTCTGTGCATGGGCTTACGACTAAATTAACTGAAGTCTTTAAAAATTTGATCAGAACCTGGTAAAAGACTAAAATGACTAAATTTGTCATTGCTAAAAAGTAAGCGTGTAGGAAATTTTTTGAAAGAAATAATGTTACTCGCAGACAAGCCTCACCAGAAGGTTGAGGGGACCTGAGATGTGAGGATGAGAAGCTTCCTGTTTGTTCATTAACACTCATCAACCTAGCAGACACAGAAATGATGTGGGGTCAGCTATCCTCTACCGATGACGTGGTATGTCTCTGACGGGAGGAGTTCTGCCGTGATCGGTGATTGTCTTTGCACTCAATGTAAGCTCCCTTCCATGCCATAGCGATGTTGGTCATTCAGATTTATAACATTGGTAGGTCGGAGTAATTGTTTATGGTCACTCCAGAGACGTAGTTCGTTAATCTTGACGCGCTTGCCAAATGTGGCTCGCTAGTCACGGATCAGATTGAATATATTTTTAGTAAAAGCTCTAATTAAGTGAGTAACAATCTATCTACCCGTATAATATAAGTTTAAAAATGTGGCTCTCAAAAGAGATCTTTCGTTGAATTGTACTTAATTGGCTCTGTTGACTAATGAGTTTACTGATCATTGCTTTTGGGTAACGCTAGTCACATGTGATCAAGCAAATCTCTGTTCCTTCAACGAAATTTCGATAGTGAGTATTTAAAACCCTCTCGTTCCTCTTAATGTAAAGTCTCTACTTTTGGCTTCTTAAAAAATATCATTCAAATATCAACTGTTCATCTAATATGAGGAAATGTAAGACACAGTACGGCCGCGATGTCCTGGTGGTGAGGTCTCGATTCATAAAACGTAGGGTTTCAGGTTGGAGACCCGATTCCACCGAAGAACCTTCGTGTAAAGGGACTGTTGCACGTTAAATCCGCCAGAACTTTAACGTCCTCCCGTTGGTGTAGGGTGATGTGGAAAAGGAGGCGCCAGCTCAGGTGTCATCCTCGTCTTTTGACCGCGGTTCAAAATTACGACTTCCATCCTACACTAGACCTAATTTTGCTTAACAAAGGGATGCTAATTTAACTAAAATAAGCAAGATATCTTGGAAAATTGGATTCTTCAGCAATTTAGGAATTTTTACATTGAAGACATTTACTACTTTTCCACAAGTTATGGTCAAGGAAATAGCCATTTTATATTAGTTTCATGCTATCTCTGATTTGCAAAAGCAATTAAAATATTCTGCAACTGCATTATTTACTAAAAATCACTTTATTTTTCTGCTGACTTCGTCATGTAGCAGAAGTCAAAGTGATGCGAATGGAAAAAAAAAGAAACTTTCCGTCAGCCGAAACTTTTAGTAATGAAACATGCCATATTGCTAAAACTCTGTAAGGCACTAAGAAATTACTCAGATTTTTTTTAATACTCCATAGAATAATTACACATCAGATAAATAGCTTGATAGCATGCTGTTATAGGCACCTAAAAATTATGTGTCACTATGCTTTTATCGATTAGATTATAATCGATTTCCTTGAAGAATTCAAACACTCGGAGAGATGAATTCCCTTTCTTTTATATTGTCTGTGTTTACGTCTGAGATCTGAAGATTCGAAGATTGAATTAGCAAGAAGGCGTGCATTTTAAATGAGCATAAATATTTTCAAGGGGAGACCTTAGATCAATGAATTTAATGAAGGAGTGACGGTGCCATTTCGTTTGAGGAAAAATGATAATAAATAAATATTTTAAAAAAACATGAGGCTGACTGACTTTCCGATCTGGTATCTTTTGTTTTGTTTTGAATCTTTTTGATTTACTCAGCTTGTACAGAACTGCTGTTATGAAATTATATTTGCTAACAAATGAAACTTTGTAAATGAAAAATTACTCAAATTTCTATCAGATTTACTGGTTTATATCTTGTTGCATACTTAAAATCAAATTTTCATCCTTAATACAGTTTAGAAGCTAAAATGTGTATTTGTATCAAATTTTGAATCAAATTTGTGAAAGGGGTGGCCATTTTTTAGTCTTGCAATGACTTGATCCTGGTCGATCAAATAAAATGATAGCGTGTTATACACAAAGGGTTTATTTACAGCTTTATACAATAATACAATGAATAAAAACAAAAGCACGTCCTCTAGGTTAGATACTGGAAAATATTTACAACTGGATTGTCTGTTCGGCAACTATGCCGGGGATTCACAAATTGTCCGCGTATTAGGCTACTGCCTGTAGCTCCAGACATCTACGGATTACTTCCGGTAGATCTTTCCAACAAACTAGAGATCACGTGATATCTCTTCAACTTCAGCACTGCTCACAGCTCATCTCGTCCCCCGGATCAGCTTGTCTCTGCTCTAGATCAGCCCTTTTAACAGTAGCGAAGTTCCACCTCTCAGGCTGATATTGGCACCCTGGAGATGCCGATTGTCCAATCATTCTTCAGAAATACTCCCAATCATGTCGTGGGAAGATTTCTGAAACATCCACCCCTTATTGTAACCTTCACAATACCCGCTGTTAGCGTCTGCATTCTTTCTTCAATGGGTTCAAGGAAGCACTAATTTCTTCAACGGGTCGTAATGAGCATATGTTGTTCAATATTGGAGCATTATCCCAGCTGGGGTAGTCCATAGAAGAAATAGTCCCATCTGGTATTTCGACACGGTTTGCTGCTTTAATGGGCCGAAAACATGTGTGTTCCATTATATGTCTTTCTCAAGTTCCAAGAATGACACTAAAAAGGGAGAAATACAATGGGCAACAAAGGATGAATAGCCTCACCGCTGGCTAGGAGTATCACTGTTCGATTATGTGTCTCTTCCAACAGGAGACAAAGTGGCGACTTCCTTACAGTCTGTACTATCATGCTCCTATAAACTCTGTAGCTCCTAAATGCAGAATCAATTTATGAGTTACATTTACAAATTTGGTATGTGATGTAATTACAATAGTAGTTCTATGTAATATTTTGGTCTCAATCCACCGTAAATGAAGTATCCAATATATCTATTCGCGTAGCAGATTCAGTGAAAATGTTCCCATCAAAGATCCATATTTCGTAATTATTGTTCACGAATGCCGTGCAAAACATTCCTTATTCAAAGTGTTCAAAGATACCAATCCTATTATGAAAATTTGTGATTTGTTTGGTGTTGGAATTTATTCACCCTCTTGCACGTGCAGAAGATTAAGAAGCTGAAATAAAATGAATGCAGTGGAGCGAAAAATATCTTCGGATTACGACAGAGTGTAGTTAAAGATGCGTTAGAAGATCAAAGATAAGATCAGCACGTGCAGTTTCTAAGATGTTACGGATTTCGATTGTTTGCCAGAATAAAAATTTGTTACGATGTGTGACGAATTTTAATTAAATTCTTGGAATTTTTATGAATTGTACATAGTCCGGTTTAAAAATATATTTTTTTCTTTTTAAAAAAATGTTTATTTAAAAATGTTTATTAAAAGACTGCTTTTAAACTTTTGCCAATCATATGTTGAAAAGAATCTCTTTAACACGATTTAAATGGATAAGTTTAGACTGAGGAAAATCAGTGAATGTAATAACAATAAATATTATTTATTTTTCCCATCTACTCCATATATTGTTTTAATAAATAAGGTAATTATTAATAAATTATTATTGCTATTGCATTTGTTTCACATACCCCCCCTCCACACACACACACACAAATATATATGCACAGAATCGAGTTTTATAAATCGAAAAAAATATATATTGAAAAATAATTAGACGCAAAACTACAATTGCAATCATAAGATAGCATATATTGATTTAAGTCATGTTTGCTATGATACGAAAATACAAATAGACAGGCAGTCAATCGTTTGACAGATTTGGTTCAAAATTTGATAGATATTTACCCATTTGATTGCTTTTTTTGTATTTTAGTTGAGAAACATTCTTAAACAAATTTCATCTACCTAGTGTTTCGCCATTAATGAGTTCATTTCTTCTCGAGAAGTCTAACAGACAGACTTTCTGAAAATAAATTTCATTTCAATTTTGATAGAAATCTACAAATTTGGTCATAAATCCATATACCAAATTTCATCTTTCTAGCTCTAAGCGGTTTTATGCTTTTGTGTTCAAAGATGTTATAATGAAGCATAGACATACATAATGCGAAAAATGACTTTCCAGATTTCAGGAAGTTCTGACGCGTGAGATTCGTCAATTCCTTGAGTTAGAATTTTTTGTTTGATAATACTCCCTTTACACTCTATACACGAGAAAATAAAAGCCATATCTAGACTCTCCGATCCACCCATAGGCACACGGATTTAAAAAAAAACGAAGGCTGAATGACCGCACCGTCGTAACAGCAACACTGGTGGGAACTGTGGTTGAGTCTTAATGGTCATCACCGCCCACGGTACAATCATCTCCGTAGGAAATATGTCCCGTCATCGATGGGATGAGTCTAATCCTCAACTATTAGTGCATCCTCCAGGGTGGCGAGATTCAACCATCATGCCGGAAGCATCTTGTCATTTCGAGGTTCCCCATCTCGGGGGGGGTTAGGGGGTTAAGAGAAAATAAAAATGAAACTACACAATACTCTAGCCATTCGTTAAGAATTTGATAGAAATTTACAAATTTTGTGGTAATTCAATAAATGAAATTTTATATGTGAAGGCATTTTAGAATTCTAGATTGAATAGACAAAAACACAGATTAATCAATAGACAAACACAATGCAAAAGATGCGTTTTTTTCGGATTCATGTGAGATCTAAAATATGAAGATTCATTAAAATCTCTTGTTTAATTTTTTTTGACTATTGCTATACTTTCTCTGTGTTTCCTACACGAGAAAATAAAAAGTGAAAAAAAAATCTGGATTATTAGTTTTCTTGGAAATTAAATATATTGTACATCATATTTAATTCCGAATGTTTTTACAATTCATAGCTTAATAATATGAATAATGTATGGTATTCAAGGTATTTTCCCTGGTAAATTCTCTAAGAATGTTTTTCAGAGCAAGATGTTGATACTTCTGCTTGTCTGCGAGATGGTTGTCTAGGCTTTCCGACTCGGAGGGATGACTGGAATATTTAAGTAGCTGATTGAAATGACGCTGCAGAAATCGTGATCTTCGGCTCAATCGATTTGCTTTTGCCCGTGCATCAAGTAAAATCAGGGGAATATTTCCCTCTTACAATTTTTAGTGTTCATACATAGTATAGAGTCATTTTCTTTTAAATTTTGATGCACAGTTTGGATTTCATGCCTTCTTCGTCTTAAATATGAATTTTGTTTTCTAAATCTGACCCAAATGCAAAATTTTATGCCAAGGTCATATGTCAAATTTTCATTGTTCACTTTATTTGAAAAAGATATCTATAATCCTGAAAGCTAGATGTTTTTCTAATATGGTGAATTTTGTATAAGGCTTCTTTACACAGTATGCATTTTACAGATCTTTTTCTTATAATCTTTTGTATCCAAAATCTACAATTTTGGCGTGAAGATGTTGTTTGAACGTGAATGTTTTGGCTTAAGATTATGAATCCAATTTTAGCTATGTTGTTCTCTTTGTTTGAAAGATGGATCTCCTATCCTGAGAGTTGGACGATAGCAACGTGACTTTTTCGTAAGGTTTATAACTCAGTATGTATTTTAAAACTTTTTTCCTTAGTTCTTTCAAAGAAAAATGCCAAGGAATCTGTTTTAGATTTTTTTTCCCTAAGTCTGAAGCAAATCTACAATTTTGGTGTGAAGCTGTTGTTACCTTAGTTTGAAAGACGTCTGCTCAACTTTGAACAAAAAGCGATGGAAGCTCGTCCATTTGCTGCAGAATTGTAGCAACATACCCAATCGAGAAACATACCCATCATCGAGCTTTAAAGCTCGATTTTCCGTTTTTAATCTTTTTGGGGCTATTTTTACTCATTATGAATTAGATTAAGAACGAAAATGTAAATAAAAGTATTGAAACGAAGGGAAACAATCATAAAATTAGTGAATTTATATTTAGTCAATTGGGGGCTATCCGAAGACCATCTCCAGTAGTTCTTAAAATTCGCTTGACATGCAATAGCTGAACGGAACGGAAACTAAAGATTCATTCCTTTGACTTTAGCAAACAGTGAATGAGCTGCTCTGAAAACAGATAAGGCACACGATCAATTAAAGTATATAATGCTTTTTATCTGTCTCAATCTCTGAAGCAAATCTCACATTTACTCTCTTGACTTGTTTTTCTTAAATTTTTCTCCTAAGTCATTGTTTGGATCTTCTCTCTATTTCATGTTCCTCAGGCGAAGATTCAGATGCTTTTTTTTATGATGTGAGAACATGATGTTGTTTTCGTTAGACGTTTTGAATAATTGAAGGCATAGATTTTTTTACCTGCTTTTACCAGCATTGCATATTATTATGCACGGGTTTTTGAAAGCTTATACGTTTTTTACGTGATCCTGCTTTTACCAGTATTGGTTTTTAAAACGGGCGTAAACTATTTAATGAGTTAAATTAATTAAAACAAATAATGACTTAAAAATAATTATGTTCTCACCAGATAACTTAAAGTTTGTGATCTTGCATTTCATTTTTATTTTCATTATTATAATTATTTACTATTCGTTATTTTAGCCCAAAACTAATTCTAAACTAATTCCAAGCCATGACAAATTTGGGGAAGAATTACAGCGACATGAACCGTTTTTCAATGAATGGCAAATAGTAAAAATAGTGTGAGGAAATAAAAAAGAGTTAAACTTATGACTCGACTTTTAATGACTATAATTCCGAAAAATATCCTTATAAATCATTTCTTCTTCTTTTTACTATTCAATTGTGTTTTTTTAAAAATTATGTTATAATTGTCTTTAAATCTATTTTTTTTAATTATGTATATTTTTTCTTTTAATAAAATTCGTTCATCGGAAAAAAAGATAAGATCATAATTTTCTGAAATAGAATTAAAAATTTTGATTATTTATAGGTAATCCGGTTTTTACCTTTTAATTTCAATCTTTTGTGAAATAATTTTAGCGGAATTGCTCTTTTCTTCTCTGTAGGTCCACCAGTCAGAGATTCTTTTGCATATTCATTGGATGTATGAATCTATATTTGATTCAATCAAGATTTTGTTATCTTCAATTGAAAGATAGTCCTATTGCTAAGGGAGCAACTTTTCTGTTTAGATTTTCACTGGAAGCAAGATTGTGACCTCCATGGAATTCCAGTAGACTGTTTAAACTTGTTTAATTTTTTCTGAATCAAACAATCTCTTGATGATGTAGTGTGGAGTTTCGAATGTGAGACACCAATTTAAATATCATAAATGTCATCTGACCACAATTCATAATGAAGGTACTCATTCCAAAATATTTCCACTACAGTTTCAACTGTTCAAATAACTAGCTTATGTTCTTAAAGGCAAAATTAGGCCACGGCAATCCTTTTTATTATACCTTTAATGAGATTATAAACTATAACTTATCAAACATTAGCTTCAGTATTTGACTGAATAATTCCAACATTGTAACTTAATGACAAATAGGGTCACGGTAATAGAAAGGTATCTTTTGTTTTTAATATGGTGATTAAAGCATTGAGTAATAAAGAAAGCGAAATCTTCGATCGTAAATTTCAAGTTATCCTGTGAAAACATTATTTTAAGACATTATTTATTTTAATTAATTTAAATCATTAATGAGCTTAAACTTATTTGAAATAATCTCGAGACTTCTCGATCGGTCTCTCTGTATATATCTATCTATCGGTATCTATATATAATAATAATTTTTTTAAAAGTTTCATTTTAAATTTTTCTAGCAGGCAAATAAAGTTTTGGAGCTCGACCGATTTTGAGATAAAAATAAAAGCTATGATGTCCTAATTCTTCGTCAGCCTTTTAAAAACGCAGTTGTTGTCAAAGAAGCGTACATAATAATAGCGCAATACTGGTAAAAGTAAGTAAAATATTTTTTGATCTTAAAGTTTGGAGACATCAAAACCTCCTAACCAAAACAACAACGTGTTCTCACATGATAATAAAAGGATATTTTCGAAGTTTAAGAAATCATTTAATTTATGACATTCAAACTGTAAAGAATTCGCTTAAATTTATATATTAAAATTAATTTCTTAAAAATATTTTAAAAATTTAAGGGGAAAAAGGCACATAGGAAAATTTCTTTAGTTTACAGGAATAGGACTTCATAGAATTCTTTGAATTTTTTGGCTTAACAGGAACATTACTTCTGAAAATTTTCACTTTAATACAGATACTTACAGTATATGTGTCCTTATAAAACAGCAAATGGTAATTAAAGATTTTAATAAAAATATAAAATATGAAAAAATAAATAAATCAGGGTTTGTTGATTTTCTATTAAAGCGAATAACGTATTATTAATTATGTTATACATAGATATTCAAACAATTTATATAGAAATTCCTAAATTCATATTCAAACATGATATATAGATACATTCAAAAATTTATTAACAACCGTATTTAATCTTCCATATTTATCATTAAAGAATTATTTATTTGAATTTTTATTTATTCAATAAACTTTTTCATGGAAGCAACACAATAGAAAAAATATGTCTTACACAGTGCAAGAAATTTTTATATAAAGTTTATATTGATCATCTCTTATTTTTCTATTTCCAAGTTTCTAAAATATTCTCAGCAGGTTCGAAATTCTTGAAAACAGAGATTGATTTTCTTAAAACTGTTATTGTTTTAGCTGCGAAAAAACTATTCAGTTAATAGACCAGCTTGAAAAATCTTTCACTGATTTTTCTTTATATTTACACAGTAGGCAAGTGTTTATTTCGGAGAGAATTGAGAGTACATTTTCCTCTTTCCATTGATTTATTTTGTAAAAAATTTAACATAAATTTGCAATTGGAGTGTAAAAACCGTATGTTCATACATTTCTTTCATGAACTCATTACATTTTTGAGTCATCCTTTTCATATGGATATTAAAGTAATTTTTTACTTAAATATAATACAGATGTAAAATTTTTATGTTATAATCACACAATAAATTTTATTTTTTCGCCCGTTTTCCTATTTAAAGTATCGTTTGCATTTACATATAGATTGAAAATATACTGAAAACGTCTTTTTTTAATAAAAAAGATTAAAAATGTCGAAACTCAAAAAAATTTGAGGTAGAATTTTTTATTGATTTTTTCAAAACTTTATGTTTGTATATTTTATATGTATAAAAATTTTAAATCTTGAAAGAAATCTCAGTCCTCGTTAAAAAAAATCTGAAATTTATAATATTATATTTTTGTTTTAGAAAATTCGTTAACAGGTTTCTAGTTCAAAATTCTTTTTTTCCCTTAAAATTGCTGAGAAACAGAATAAAAAAAAGCCATGCTGTTTTCAAAACAAACAACTGATATTTAAAAAGCAGAATCATTATGACTGGACGAAGAAAAAAGAAAAAAATGGATACAGAAATCTTTTTATCGGAATTATATAATCAGCTCACACGAGCAGAATGAAAAAAAAAATACGTCTATTGATTATAATTCTCGAAATAAGTGAAATGAAGCAATTAATACCATGAAAAAAACAAACACAGTGCATGAGTTAGCATATTTACAGAAGATAGTTTTTGCTTACGATATTTTTAGCCAGAATTTAATTTTATTGTTTTTAGAAAAACACTATCTCAAATCAAATTTTGTTTTGCTTTAAATTTTCAGACTCGACAACAGATTTTTTATTTCTATTTTAGTATTCATGTATCAAAACGTCCCTCATGTTACTTCAAGATAAGGCATTGATTTAATAAACATAATTAAACCTGACATATGGCGGTGTTCCAGGTTCAAGTCCCGGTTAGGGCATAGTTGTTCTTCTGTGAGGTGTATGAATCTATCCCCCTGTAAAAAGGGGCTGTACAAGCAAATTTGATGTGTGTGTAGCTAAGTTGTTCTCTTGGCCCTAGTTGGCGCTACTTCAAAAACAAGAGACGCTCATTCGGCTTAAAATAGCTGGCGGCCATCAGCCCACTTGTCCATGCCAAGGACCATTAGTATCAACAAAAACAACAAACCTAACATATTTGGAATATTCTCGTGCATTTTCGGATAGGATTGTCTAATGTAGATGTCTAAAACATATACAGAGTGTTTCAAAAGTTATTGAACAAATTTTTAGTGTATTAGGCCACCAGAAACTGGACATCTAGGGTCATGCAAAATTTATTTAAAGAAATACAAAATTAAAATAATACTACATAATTATTCAGTTAATAATATTAGACGTCATAACGGGACAAGTGGTCTGATACTAAGGTCACGTTTTCTGGACTGGACGACTTCACATTCAAAGCCCAATTACATAAATAAATAGCCATGTATACGAATCTGGAACATTCTAAGGATATCGAGGTCAACCATGTCTCTATTGGCGTTGGGTAGAAGTTTGGAGAGAAGGCTACTGGTTGATATGTCGTTCTCGTCATCTGAACAAAGCTCAAAATTACGAGAGAGAATTGTTTCTTCGAAATAAAATGAAAAATCAACTAAACTAAACTACGCGTTTCAATAGATATACTGCTAAAAAGGCAACAAAATATTAAGATTGAACTTTTAGAATGTTTTAATTCAAACTCAAAGGATTTGTTTCTAAATTATTCATGCAGATATATTGTAGTGCTAATGTAAATATGTATTCTATTAACGCAATCGTGCATTTTTTGTCTAAAGTATCCTTTTTCTTCACTTAATTCACCAACCAAGAGCTTCCTGTAATAAACTAATTTTTCACTTGAGATTTCATTTCTATTACACAAACGACTTATTTCTATTCGTTTGTGTTACCTAGAAAGTTTGTTTGAAGAACTTTTGAAACACTCTGTACACATTATCTTATCACTTCAAAGAATTTTAATTACTTCACATATAATAGCTAGATTGCATTGGGCATTGAATTATGCAATTATTTCAATTGTGTAGTCAACGTTGTGATTAATTTAAAAGGCAAATATCTTTTAGTTAGTATAAGTTTTCCAAATTAGTCTTGTAATATGGTTTAAAACTACGATAAATAACCCAGACATGATACTTTATCTAAACATGTGATTAAATTAGATAGGACCTTTTTTTAAAACTAGGGGTTATGATATAAATATATCGGACTAGGTTTTGTGGAGATTTAAAAAAAGGGCACCAAATATTTTAAAGCTTAAATGATGCTCATTTATTGATATAAGAATAAAATTATGAATAACAGTGAGACTATTTAAAAATATATGAAACATTTGAAGTAGAAGCATTTTTTGATGCAAGTTTCAGCCTTTATTTACAGAAATTAGGATTGTTAAAGAGAAGTAAATTTTTACTGTTTTTCCTTTTTTTTGCATTATTTTTGAAACATTACAACATTACATGTGTGACATGCCTTTAAGTGTAACTAAACATTATCTAAAAATTTTATCTTAAAATAAATTTCTTGTTTGAAAGTATCTATACAAATTTTGGAAATTTTTTCAACAAAATTTTTATTAAACATCCATAAATCTGTATTTAGAGCTTTTCAACATCAAATTCGTAATTCATTACATTTTTTATAACTTAACGAGCCCTAATTATAAATTTCATTAGGTTATCTTGATTATTTTTTTGAGAAATGACGATTTTCGGAATTATAAAAAAGACTCATTCTACAGAAAATGCATTTGAAGTTTTCAATTGCAGATAAAGTTTTCAATAAGTATCACTTATATCACAGTTTGCTTTAATTTGGCTTCTAATTTTCATAGAGATCAAATAAAGATATGACTGAAAATAAAAACGACGGGTTTATTTTAAGCTACGAAAAAAAAGTAAAGATATGACTGGAAACAGAAATTATGTATTTTTTTGAAGCTACGAAAAAAAAAGAAGATATGACTGGAAATAGAAAATATGGGTTTTTTGAAACTGCGAAAATAAAAGCGAATTTTCGTTTAAATTTTTGTTTTGAACTGAATTGAATACCTTAAAATAAAAATCGTTTAACTCAGAAAACATTTTTATAGTTTTTTTTTATATTTTTATGTAACTGATTTCAATACTACTTTTTACAGTTTGAATAATTATTTTTTTGTTGAATTTGGACCCTTTTATAAAATATAATCAGATTATGAGAAATTCTCGCTTCGAAATGCCAGGATAGATAACACATACACCGACATGATGCAGGTTACCATGTTTTCATGACCAGTTTGATTATCGGAAGGTATTTTTCAATTTCTGTGTTTTGCGTGGGCTTTCATTCCTGGAGGGATTTGCTCGCACCCTCCACAGACGAAAGACAAACAGGGAGATGAGAAAACAGTTCGGTTTCGAATTTCTCGATCGGTTTGACGTCAAGGGGCGTATGCACTGTTGATACAGGCGAGCCCGTAGACGTGGAACAGGTGATACGACACTGGGAAATGGTGTGACACTTGTTGATCGTGCTGTCAGGTGGATGCCGTTGCGAAACATTCTCCCACACAGAAACCCCTTCACACTGAAGAAACGCTATCCAAGAAGCAGATATAGTTCCTGTGCAGTGGTGTTGCTATGGCCAGTGTCCCCTCAGCAGATATTTAGGGTGAAGCAGTACAAAATTATCTCTATTCACTAATTATATAAAAATCTCACCTAAATCTAAAGAACTATAATCTTTTCCGTTTCAAAAACATTCTTTAACACAGAAATCCCTTCGTACTGAAGAAAATCTATCTTGGAGACAGAAACCGTATATTGGTGTTGCTTTGACCACTATCCCCAAGCAGACATTTAGGGAGGGGAATTAAAAATTATCTCTTTCACTAATTGTCTCATCTCTATCACTAATTATGAAATTATCTCATTTAAATTTAAAGAGCTATAGTATTCTCCGTTTCGAAAACATTCACCCACACAGAAACTCTTTTATACCGAAGAAAAGATACCCAGGAGGCAGAAATTGTTTTTGTGCTGTGATGTTGCTATGCCCAGCCGATATTTAGGATGGGGAATTGCAAATTATCTCTATCTCTAATTATCTCATATCTACCTCTAATTATGAAATTATCTCATTTAAATCAAAAGAACTATAATCTTTTCCGTTTCGGAAACATTCATCCCCACAGAAATTTCTTCGTACTGAAGAAACTTTATCTAAGAGACAGAAATTAACCCTTTGCATTGGTGTTGCTATACTCAGTGTCCCTCCCAAAATATATTTGCGGTGGGGCATTACAAATTATCTCTATCTAGTTATCTCATCTCTAAGCTATCTATCAAATTATCTCCCTAAACCAAAAGAATTATAATCTTTTCCTCGCATATTTCTGTGAGCACATTGTCTGAAGCTGATTTTTGTATCCTAAATTCTTTAGACCCACACACAATATTAAGAAGCATTATCCAATTGGAAATTTGTACACTGAAAATGTTCTTTATCCTTGGCCACTAAAATAATTCATTAACTCGTTCACTGTCATAAGAACCACCCGGGGGTTACGCCGTCTTTCCGATGAGCCGTAGTGACCTTCTGGTGAAGCCTAGACTTCGGAACCGGATAGTTTCATGTTTGAGATCCGGTTCTATTAAAGAACCGTCTGATTAGCGGATCTGGTGCACGTTAAATCCGAACGTTGTTCCGATGGTGAGGTATGAAATTTGGTGCGGGGAGGACAGCTCAGATTACACTTTCGTCATCTGAAAGCGGTTCAAACTTATGAGGTCCATCCCAAAACAGCCCTAGTGTTTCGTTAAAAAACGGAGCGTTAATATAACTAAACTAAACCTACTTTCTAATTGTGCCGAATTATCTATTTAATTAGATGGTCCCTCTTCTAATCCCTCCCTAATTAACCAATTAACAGCAGAAATTAATTTTTTAAAGTCCCTCAAGCCCCTCCTTTAAAAGTGAAGCAATGACGCATTTTTACGTCGAACGCAATACGTATGGATCGCATAGTAAATTTTGCAATAAATCATAAAAAGATTTCAATTTTATTAGATAAAAGTTGCACATCGACCTTGTCAAAATAAAGATTTTGATTGTATACACGTGTAAATACGTCGAGCGTAACTGGTTAAGAGATAGTAAAAAAGGGGTCATCAGATTAGATAGGTGATCGAAATATCAGGGTTTAGCCTTGACAGTGAATGTGTTAAAATATTATCATAATTACTTATGAAATTTGTGTAAAGAGGAAATTTGTATTGGTTAAAAATATTTTTGAGAAATAAAGCGACTCTACATAATATTATTTGTTAATTTTGAGGAATCTAATAATACTATTTGTTAATTTTGAGGAATCTAATAATATTATTTCTTAATTTTGAAGAATTTAATAATATTATTTGTTAATTTTCAAAAATCTAATAATATAATTTATTAATTTTGAAAAATGTAATAATATTATATGGTAATTTTGAAGAATCTGGTAATTTAGAAGGAAGGAAATGATTGAATATATATTCGCTCTCTTATTTGGCATAACTTTTACATTTTTTTTTGTTCTTGACAATATTTTATAATCAATTTCAAATTGTTCATTTCGAGCTTTCACTTAGCATATCATTTAATATTTCTTCAAAATTCAATGTTTGGTTGAAAAGAATGCCACTTTCTTTTGACGGAATTGCTAAAAACACAAAATTCCACCATTCTCCTGTCTCATGGAATTCTTCAAATAATTTTTTTTTAAATTTTAAATCTGAAAAAAAAACTTGACATTAGTTATGAAAAATGTTAAAAACGGCTAAACATAATAAAAGGAGAGAAAAAATTCCTAAAAAATTTGCTATACGATCTGGCATTTTAGCAGAACTGTCAATTCTTCAACTAATTAACCGCAGAAATTCTTTTTTAAAATCCGACAAGTCCACTTTTTTAAAGTCATGCGATGGCACATATCCACGTCGAATGCAATACAAATAGCTGTATAATAAATCTTTCAAAAAATCATAATACATAGAACAGGACTTTATTTTTATTACAAAAAAATTGCACAATAGTCGCTCCAAAATGGACAGGTGGTTTGGAGTATATAAATGTCGAATGTATTTAACTGGTTAAAAGATCATTTTTTATAATGTAATGTGCAAAAATTGACCGAAATCCAAGAATCTTATTTATAAAATAACAGTTATATGTTTTTGCCACCCAATAATCCGTTGCCTCCTTTAAACTAAGAATCCCCTGGCATCAATCCAACACTATCACCACATAGCTGCGGTAATGTCTCTTAACCTGATAGGGGACAAAATTATTTTTTAAGACTTAATAAATCATCTAAAATAAGCTTTATATCCTTTAAAAAGCTTCGCGTAGATCCCTTTAACCCTAATACCAGGCTTCATGTATCCTTAAGATATCAAGATATACCGAGATATCCCCTGGATTGAAATAATATTACTCATAAAATTTAAGATAGGGAAGGAAAAAAAACATTTATTAAAAATAAAGTGTTATAAAAAATTAAGTCAATTCCAACTTAGTCAACAAAGAAAATTTTTATTTTAGTTACTTTTTATGAAATAACTACAATTAATATAAATTGTTTATCAAAAAATGTTTGACTTTCCCAAGAATTGAATTCGTATTCTTCACCTTCACGCAAAAAATACTGAAATCCTAGCATTTTACCTATTGATTCTGTTGATTTCAATTTTTATTATAAACTGTTAAAACTCTATTTAAAGTATTAAAAATTAATTAAATTTAATTAATGAATTAATATTTGAATAAACTGTATTAACATCGATTGTCATCCACTACATATTTAAAAAATGTATTTGAATTTGAGGTGATGAATAAAAAGTATTTTATTAACCATGAAAATTTGAACAAGATATGTTGTTGTTGTTACTTATGGCACTTGCCTATGGACAACCCCCATGCTGATACAGCAGTAGATTTAAGCCGAAAGGTGCGTCTCTTGTTTTTGAAGTAGCGCCAACTAGGGCCAAGAGTACGACTTAGCTACAAACTCACCGCATTTGCTTGCACAGCCCCTTTTTACAGGGGGGCACAGTCACACATCTCACAGATAGCACACAGCAGAACAGCAATGACCAAACCGGGACTCGAATCCAGGACCCCCAGAGCACCAGGAAGACGCACTACCTCTGTGCCAGAGGGCCGGCTAATTTCGATATAAAATATATATAGGAAGAGTGTGAACTAATAGTAGGAATTGGGGGGATGTTAGTAAAAATTCGATTTTCTTTTTTCTTTTGATAGAAAATTCCAACTTCAAAATTTGACAAATATCCTAGTTTCCGATCTCTCTGAGCTTGAAAAGCACATTTTTGGTTTTCTATCAGCTTGTTAGTGAACACGATAATTCAAAAATGATTTGAGCTACGTGGCTGCAATTTGATGTACGAAATTATTAAATCTCTAGATCTTTATCAAATCATTTACAGTAAGTTTGTCTGTCTGGCTATTAGAGGACAAATGAATTCGAGAACTATAAAACAAAAAGTACAAAGTAGATAAAATTTAATGCACAGGTTTAGCAATTGCAGATACTTATCAAATTTTGACCAGACTTACCAAAGGGTTTACTGCTTGTCTATCTGCACTTTTATATGCATGCAAGCGCAATAACTCATAAACGCAGTGATATAAATCGAGGAAATGTGTTATGTTACCTCACGATGTACATCTGTGGCTTCGGCTATAATTCTGACGGCAATACATATCTACAATGGCAGTCTAAAAATATAAGCAAAATTTCATTTTCATTTTCCTTGATTTTATTGAGTTCTGTTCACACTTTTTTAGTTGGTTTGTATTGTACAGACTAAACAGACAATCTTCTCCCACACTGCATTAATCCATCATATGAACTATTTTTTTGCAGTTTTTGCTGAAGAAACTTAACGAAAAATTTATCTTTTCAGGTAATATGTTTTAAAGCTTTTGTGTTGATATTTGCATTCATCAGCTTTTGTGTGTGTGTGTGTGTGAGAGAGAGAGAGAGAGAGAGAGAGTGAGAAGGAGGGAGAGAGAGAGAGAGAAGGAGGGGGAGAGAGAGACAGAGAGACAGAGGGAGGAAGAGAGAGAGAGAAGGAGGGAGAGAGAGAGAGAGAGAGGCATACTTTAGAAAAATCTAAAACTTGAAAACTCCACAAAATTTGGGAATCGTATTTCTAAAATATTGTAATATTCTCTTTCAGTACATAAGAAAGCAGAATTCTAATTTTGAAATCTTGAGGTTAGTTTACTCTTTGGGTTCTGAACAGAATAATTCAAAAAGTCCTATTTATATATCCCCACTAGAATTGCAAATCTGCTTTAAATTTTAAGTCCAATAGTTGAAAGAGAATCAAAGTAGTAGAAGAAGAAGAGAATAGAATCAAAATAGAAAATAGAGAAGAGAACCAAATACATAATGAATTCTCTTCTTCATATTGTTTTCGTATACAGCAAAGTCTCCCCCCCCCAGGAAGGCACCTGGAAATGAGGATGAGATTCTTCTGGCATGGTGGTTGGATCTTGCCACCTTGGAAGGTACACAAATAGGTGGGAGTTTGGCTCCTCCCACCTATAACGGGACGTATTTCCTACGGGAAGAGTTGTACCATGGCCGGTGATGGTCCTTAGGATTCAACATCAGTTCCCGACAGTGTTTTTGTTGCAACGGTCCGGTCATTCAGTTTTTTTTGGTTCATTCCATGCGCCTTTGGGTGGATCGTAGAATCTGGTATGACTATACCTTTCAGGAAGGCATTGCGAATACAGGGAAGCATGGGCCCACTCTACTCTGGACCATACATAATTAGTACTTTCATTGTGAATGACGGCCCTTACTTATCACGGAATGGCATGATCTGATGACGGTTATTTTGGAACTTTTGCATCCTTCTTAGACCTTGCTTTGAATCGTCATTCAGTGTAGATTCAAGGGTAAACAGAAATAGTGCTTTCATTGTGAATGATTGAATTTAAGTGCTGCGAAATTGTATGATCTGATGACGGTTATTTTGAAATTTAGTATCTTTGTTAGACCTCAAATACGATCGGAAATTAAAAGAAAATGAGAAATCAAATTTGAGCCCTGGTGGCTTATAAGACAATTCGATTAAGTCGAGTTGACAGCACTCTAACTAGTTGGAATTTTCATTTTATTTCATCATCAGCAAATCTCTTATGTTGACTATTTAAAACTTCCTATTCCCGAGATAAAATGGCCAGAGAAGAAAAAAAAAACATATCTACAATCATTTTCTTACTCTCATGACAGATAATTTTTCGGTAAAAGAATTTTGCGCTTCAAGAGAACACGGTGACCCCAAACCCTCTTCATTTTTTAGTATTTCTTGGCACTTAAGAAAACAGTCATCCTCACTAAAATATCTGATTTGGAAGAAATCTTAGCATTCCGTCATCAAGAAAAATAATCAAATATGATTTGATTTATAATGTATAATAAAATATAACACCGATTACAATAATTTTGTCAAAGAGATATAGCAAATCACCCCTTTCCTTTCATATCGTACATTACTATAATTATCTTTTTTAATATTTTACACAAGACTTTGTCAAAATTTCCTTTTTATAACTGTTGTCAACAGAATATTTATATTTTGATCATTTTTGTCATGTATCTTATTGTATAACATTCATTCACTAAATATTCTTGTATTTAAGTCAATGCAAAATTTACTTTTTA
>JAOUZG010006261.1:3238762-3263468 GCA_026289955.1 Argiope argentata
TAGGCTTAACGGCTGCCAGATAAGCAATCGTGGTGAGGCTTAAGATTAATGTACGACTTCTCGCCAAGCACATCAAAATCGTGCCAAACACCCAAAAACTCTCTAAACGTTTGCAATCCTGAGTGTATACTACGAATACTGACAAATGGCTTTTAAAATTGCGACAAGAAAAACTGTCACGGTCATATTTCGATGTTCAATCGCTACAAAATGTTTCAATTTTGGAGCCAGTATATTAATTGCAGGTCTAGTTTTAATCATTATAACTTGCCTGTAGAATTTGATACTTATATCTTTTAAAGCAATTATCTTATAAAAATGCTTTATCTTAAGATAACAAAAAAATTACCTTTTTAATTATATACATTTTATTTTCGTACAATTTTTCATTTAACTTTGATAATAATTTAAAACCAATTTCATACACTATCTGACACAATGTTTTTAAGCGCTATAATGGAATTCAAACTCTCCATCAAAACATCCAGGGACTTGCTTTTGCTAATCATTAAGTCAGTAGTAAGATTTCCATTTCGTATTATTTACAATTTTTAATTTGAGGTAAACTTCTTTAATTTTATTCATGCGTTTTAATCGTATTAAATTAGTAAATCAATTTTGTTTTTTAACGGATGTTATTGTTGTTACTTATGGCACTTTACAACCCCGCTGATAGCTATCTCTCCATGATTTAAGCCAAATGAGCGCCAACTAGTGCCAAGAGTATGACTTCGCTATTTACGCGTCTCAACCTTTTGGACCGGGTGGACTTCATTCATGCATTTCATTCATTCATCCACAGATCGTAATTTAGAACTTAATCAGAGAACGATCATCTCTGGGGCAGTACCCCCGGTGGTATCATTTTCGATGTGCAGGACACATTTACTACAACCGATTTATGCTTGCGCTAGCCATCAAGCACATGGGGAGTCTTTGGAAGGTTATGTTCGAATTCGCAACCCAAGGGATTCGAATCCAAAGCACTGCCAATCAGGATATACCGGCCTTTAGTGAAATGATTCCCATATTAATGAATAATAACTAGGCGAGAAATATGGTAACCAGAGGCGTTTAGCATATTTTATAATCCACGTTTCTAACTTCAGCCTCCGTAAGTATTATTTCGGTAAATATAAATGTAAAATATAAAAAAAGTCAGTAGCTCCGTACTTAAAATAAAAAAAAAACAATATATAAAAATAAATTTAAGCCAATTCCTACTTAGGACAGCAAAGAAAAATTTATTTCTGTTACTTTTATTAAATAATTATAATTAATATGCATAACTTATCAAAAAAAATCTTGATTTTCGCCAGAATTGAACGCACATTCTTCACCTTTGCGTGAAAAATACTGAAATCCTCGCATTTTACAGATTGAGCTAGTGTTTGTTGAATTTAATTGGCCTTACAAACTGTTAAAACTCTATTTAAAGTAATAAAAATTAATTAAACTTAATTAATGAATTAATATTTGAAAAATAATCTGTATTAGCATCAAATGACATCCACTACAAGTTTAAAAATATATTTGAACTTGAGTGGATGAATAAAAGGTATTTTATTAACGATTGAACATTTGAAAAAGATATATAAATGTTTATAGGTAGAGTGTGAACAAATATTAGGAATTGAAAGACATTTGAATTGCTTAATTTTCTAAATATAATTGAATTAATGAGAACCACGGGGTTGATGGGAAGAGCTACACCCCCCCTCTGAGGGGGGGAAACCCTCGCACCATAGGACAATGATGACTCAATTCTAAAAATCGGAAGAAATCGTTCAATAATGCTGTACAACCGTATGTCGTATTTCAATATTATTGCAAGCCGTAATTTTTATAATAAAAGGAAGGGAAGAAAACTCATGCCATTAGGTCATTGAGGGTAGGGTAGCAACAAAAGAATTTAAGAGGCTCGGCTTTGTATAACCCCTATTATCAAATCCAAATTTGCCCCTCAGAACTCCTCATGACCTCATTTAGATGAGTTTCCGTTTGGCCGTTATCACATTATTATTCACATTTGAACCAATAAAAATCAACCCCGAAAAGTCTATGTTCAATATATCTCCCACTCAGATGATAATGAGCAATTTACATGATTTGAATCATGTTATTTTCGATCAACGGCATCACAACGTCTATCAGTGTGAAAGACCTTAAAGATTTATGACTATATGCGGAAGGTGTATTTTTCAATCCCTACTATTAGTTCACACTCTCCCTATATATATACATCGTTCAAATTTTCAATCGTTAATAAAATATTTTTTTACTTATCCACCACTGAAGTTCAAATATATATTTTTAAACTTGTCATGGATAACATTTGATGTTAATACAGTTTTTTCAAATATTAATTCATTAAAAGTAGAATTAAATAAATTGCAAAAATTAAAAAAAATTATAGCATTCAGCTATGTCCAATAGCATTATAGCATTCAGCAGTCCGATGCAATATATCATTATATATTTTTTAAAATTAACAGAATTCTTCTATTAAGGTCCACATAGACTTTAAGTTGGTTCATCGATTCTCAAACTTTTTTTATGCATTTAGTATGCACAGAAATGAATAAATCTAATTTCCAAAAAAGTTATGAAAATATGCTATTGGTTAAAACTAGCTATATAAGAAAAGATTCAAATTGGATTATTATCTCAATTTAAAAATATTTTCAATGCTAGTAATGAATTTTTTTTTGTAATATTTATACGTGAACAGTTCGTTTTTAAACCAACAGATTTCACTATGAAAATTCTTCTGGGTTTTTTAATTCCTACTATTAATTGGTAAGTACGAATTTTAATGATGACATTAGAAACAATATTTTTCTATTTTTAGATGGAATATATATAAAAGGTTCGTGTATTGTACAAAAATATTTTGCAAATTTATTACTTTTTTTGTATTTGAAAAAAAACCTGAAGGTTTTTTTGCTTCAAATTTGTTTTTTGAAACATTCGGAATAAAAAAAAAGAAAAAATGCCTTATAATGGCATATATTCAGTATATCTCATCATTGATCTATTAGATAGGGACAAAAGAACCTGTAAATTACGTGAGTTTTAATGCTAAGTAATAAATTTCTGTGGAATTTCGATCATTTTTTTCAGTGCTTTCAAAATGTATTGCTATTCAATTGTTCATTATCTAATTTATGTTTAACATGATACCTATAAAAGGGTTGATCATCTGTTGATCTGTTCTTTCTCTTGAATGTAAAGTTCTTACGCATTTCAAAGTGTAATGATTTAGATGAATGAAATTTGGTTCATAGGTTCTGAATCTAAAGTGTAGGTAAATATTTTAAACCAAAACTGTTCAATAATCCATCATCTGTCAATATGCATTTTCCATTCATATATTTCTCATTCAGAAAGTCAAAAAATCAATGATTTGGACACTGAAATTTGGCTCACAATTTTAGTTTCTAATGTGTAGGTTAATATTTTAAACCAAATCTGTCCAATAATTGACCGTCTGTCGGTCTGTACATTCGCATTTATACCTATCGCATGCAAAAGCTAAAAAAATTAAATGGTTTAAAAAATGAAATTTATTAAAATAAAATAAATGATGAATGAAAATAAATGAAGTTCTGTGGAATGACGCCAAAGATAGATTTTTTCTCAATTATTGTTCATCAAAGGTGTACATTTATATATAACTATTGGCTTTCTTTATGATACTTTCTTTATGAAAGCGCAAAAATCTCATGTATGAAAATAAAGGATAATAAAGATAAATAAGTAAAAAAAATAAGTATAATAAAGTTCATAACTATTGGCCAAGGTCCTCAATTATTTATTTGGGGGGGGGGGAGGTCAGAGGAATATCATCTCTTTCAGATTATAGACGTGAAAGTTTTGCGGAGATCATTCTTTCTGGTTTTTATACTCGAAATAAACTACGTAAATTTGCCAATAACTCGATGTCAAATTGTATTGAAATTATAATAGTTTATTTTTTTAATATAACATACGCAAAATAAAAATTAAATGGAACGTAAATTTACTACTCCATTGCTTGGTAAATGTGGATTTCAGCGAATATCAAACTGCTATTAGTATAAAAAAATAATTTTTAATTTGTGAGAAATGAGTGGCAATTTTCACACAAGGTACTTCATCCTTTTATTTGAGTAGGCCTTTATCTCCTTGACTAGCATTTAACCAATAATAGACAGAATAGATAATAACAAGGCCTTCAAAACACGCGCGCGTTCTTCGCTCTTTTCAATAGGCGCCGAATTACGCACGTGGAGCTTTATCAGTTTCAACACTGTTTAACATATGAAACTCTTTACAGGCGACAACAAAATTATGAAAACAGAACGTGGAGATATTGTTTTGTTCGAAAGATTGGAATTGTTGATGAACAATTCTTCAAAGTTTAGAGTGAGAATTGAGAATGAATTGTATTCGGGCCTCATGAGAATATAATCAGTTTCACTCATAAAATTCTTAAGATAAAAAAAGCAAAATAAATGAAACATAAATATTAATTTAATCAAAATAGCACTTCATTTTTGCTCCAACATAAAGACGATTTCTGACGGTCTCGTGATTTAAGACAAATTTAGAAGACAAGATTGACATTTGTTCTAGTATCTGACATCCAAATTTATGCATCACGCTAATAGAGGACTTTCGATACTCAATGTTATATTTAAAACGTATTAAGAGACCAAATACAAAGAGTATCTTTAGTGTAATTAGGTTTCGAGCCCAGATCCTTTAATCCGTAAGCCCAGATTTTGCCAAAAGCCACTCGAAAATTAAAAAAAAACAAAAAAAAGCAAGTATTTTATTTATAAGAACAGATAATTTCAGTGTTAACTTAAATAATTCTACAAGTTTATTCAAATCACTACAAAAAATGTAAAAAATTAGATAGACACTAAAAATGAAGCATCATTATGGAATTAAACTACGTATGTTTATCCCAGGGAATTGTATTTTTCTTTAACCCTTTCATTACTGAACATCCCCAACTGGATGTACAAATTCTGTCCTGATAGACCAGTTTCTGTTTCAAAAGAGGGGCTTCAATGTGTAAAATGAATGATCACCAAGAATGTCTAATCAAATATGTCTTCTCTTTACATCCTACACTCCTTTTATGGGTGTTGTTTCTTATGGCACTTGCTATGGATAAGCTCGCTGAGATAGTCAGCTCTTTAAGCCTAATCAGCCTCTTTTGTTTTGTAGTAGAGCTAACCAGGACCAAGAGTACGATCCCACATGGCTTGTTGGAATTAGAAAACGATTTGTCAGGATAAAATCTCCAAAGCGTTCTTTACTTAATAGCATTTTGCAGATCTGTAGATAAAAGCTTTGCCAAGTAACAAAAAAGTGCAATTAGGTGCTTAAGAGTTCTTTGATAAAGGCTTATTAAAATCATCTCCAAATGATAGAAACTGTAATTCGTTACATAAGAGCTCTTTGCAGAAAGGTATGCAAAAGACAACTGGAATTAGGTGCTTCAGATAATTTGAAGAAAGGTAGTTATAAAACATCGCCAATTGGAAGAAAATACAATTAGACACTTTGACCCTTTTAGAGAAAATTAGTTAAAAGCTCCGTCAGGGAACAGAAACTATAAATCCATGCTTAAAAACACTTTAAAGAAAGCTAGTTAAAAGCATAGAAACTACAATTAGATGTTTAAGGCTTCTCAGAAGAAAGCTAATAAAAAACATCGCCAAATGCCAGATACTAGTACTTCTTTAAAGCCGTGTCCTCGTAATGTTTCTAAATCTAAAGTAGGAATGAGTGCAAATGTGCAATAAATGGCACAATGTTGAGCACGGTTTGTTTGAACACAAAAGCCGTTCAATGTACTATTGCGCGCTAATTCTGTTCCTTAAGATTCCGAAATTCTGCCAAGCGTCCCCATTAGGGGTCATGACCCACAAGTAGAGAATTTTTTTTCATGGTATGAATACTTCAAGGGGGATGCAGAAATTGTGAAACATTGCGAAATACACGAAGGGATTTGAATCCAAATGTGACTGTGACCTCAGCGACTGTTGATTGGAAAAATGCGATCTGTGGGCACGTGGTCCGTGCAAAAAAGAGCACAACAAACGTTCCGTCGAAAGCGAAAGTGGGACGACCTTCTTCTGCGGTGGGCAAGGCCGGGTGCGTGAACTCATCTCTCACACAACTTCCCTTGACACGGATGCCTTCCCCCCTCTCTGTTCTTTCACGTTATTTTGAGGTAACGCGCGATGACGAGTCTCTTGCAAAACGAACGATGGACACTTTGGGAACGCGCGCTTGTTTGGCTTGGAGAGCTTTGGAACTTTCTGTTTTGAATAATTCGCAACGAAATTCGAACCAAGCCGTGAGAAATCTCGGAGAACAAAAGTTTTCTTCGGTTTTTAAGTGGAATACAGCATTCTTTGCAGTCTGCTGTCGCGCTCGAAATAGACTCACTCCCACCCCTAGCACAGGAATTTTTAGAAGGCCACTCAGGGATGATTCATGTCGTCTGCTGGAAATAGTTTTCTCTTTTTTTCCCTCTCTTTATTTTTGTGGGTGAAAATGTATAACTACTCGTGTACAAATATAGAAAGTATCGGGTAATATTGAGATACTTCTAGATATGGTGATCACTTATACTTTTATTATTTTCCTTTGAGAAATACTCTTTTAAGATAAAGTATTGCGTCTTTATTTTTGAATTTTGACAAATTTCCATGTTTCAAACCTCTCCGATTTTCCAAATACATTGTTAACCACTTTTGCCTAACTGTTTGTAGACCAATAGAAAGTTTTAGCTAAAAAACAACACAAATTATAAGTAGGAAGTTTAATACATGACTTCTTAATAAAAAACTTGATGTATTTTATATGAATTTTGAGAAAAATATGGGTTCGGAAGCAAGTATGCTTATCCGTCTATATCCATTTGAACGTAACGTTCAATCTGTATACAGGTATCAACTTTCAAAAAAGCAAATAGGTAAAAGGATGATATAAGGCTCATTATAATTATCTGAAGAAATCTCGAGCTGAATACACCACAGAATAGAATGTCTGTCGGTCTGTATGTTTACTTATGAGGACAACAAAACTGAAACCGTATGGAAAATCTTCCCAAACCTTCTTGCACACCCTCTAATAAAGATGCTATCCCTGTGAACGCCTTACATGGCATGGGCGTACAATAATTACAAAATACTAACTTTTATCGTGAATTTAGTATTTTTCTGAATCCATCAAGTCTTTCTTGGCTAGTGTTTTGGCGATTATTTCTCGGCATGAGGGTTAATAATATCCAAAAGTCGAATTTGTGTTTTAGACGCATTTTTCTCAAGCGATTGGGGAAAAAAATTGACTCGAAACTACGTTTATAGTCACAAAATCCCATATTAATTCTGATATATTTAAGATATTATTAGATATATTTAAGTCATTGCATTTTTGAATTATCACATTTACATGTTTCTGAAAGTGCAGACCGACAGACAAATCGGCACATTGTTTAATTTGGTTAAAAATTTGATTGGCGTTCACAGTAAAGATGCTACATCTGTGTATTAAATTTAACTACCAGGGCGTCTCTTCGTTTGTAATTATTGTGTTCATTCAAACAGGTGGATAATTGTTTTCTTCTGACAGATTTTCACCAAATTTGATAGAAATTTGCAAACATGCTATTACTATTACTACGTATTTTCTAACGCATATACGAGAAAGTAAAATTACAGTATTTTAGACAAATAAATAATTACATTCGGTCTTGTCATCCGCATTGTATCGATACATAGTATAAAATGAAGCCTCCCGAAAGCCTCTGTATGTTGGAACCACAAAAACTCGAGAAATAGTTAACGGATATTGGAGATATTTAGACCATTTGTAGAGTATTTATTGGGAAAGGTTTTAGTACATTGAAATCATATCAAAATAAAAAGGGGAGTTTTATAATTGTGATTTTAATTAATCTCCGCATGCGAAAACCTCAAACTGCGCATGTGCAAATACAAAGCTTTGGTATGCATATGCGATACATTTCGTTGTTTAAATCTCATTTTAAACAACGATTCAAATATCATTATGCCGAAAAGGTTAATAGTCTATCATTTTGTTGTATGTTGGTGTCATGAGTACATGTGGTGAGTACGATACCTCATTAGTGATGTTAGCTAGATAAATGAAATTCTGTAAGTAAACCTTTGTCAAATTTTATCCATTATCAGTCAAGATGAAGAAGCAAAAAATATCGATAAAATTCAGGAAAATCTTTTTCATATTTTAGTTATTATTAGTACAGATGAAGACGAAACATTCAAATAAAACTCAGGAAATAAATCTTCTTCAAGTTTTGAACGTTATCAGTGAAGAGGAAGAATAAAACTGAAAATTATCTTTTTCAGATTTTTGACATTGTCAGTCAAGATGAGTTTGAGTTTGTTTGTGTTATATGGCCCAATTGCCATTTTTTTGGTTTTTCTGTAATAAAGATGAAGAAGTACAAAATACAAATAAAAGTCAGGAAGCATATATTTTCAAATCTTGGACATTATCAGTGCAGATGATGCAAAAAATTTCAAATAAAATTTAAGAAGTAAATCTTCTTCAAATTTTGAACGTTATCAGTGAGGATGAAGAAGTACAAAATACAAATTATATTCAAAATCTTTTTCAGATTTTGCACATTATTAGTCAAATTTGTGTTTTATAGCCCAATGTCATTTTTGACCTCATTGTAGTCAAGATGATTAGAAATGAAATTCAGTAAACAGATATTTTCAAAATTTTGAACATTATCAGTCAAGATGATGAAGTGCAAATTACAAATGAAATTCGCCGGCTTTCTGGCACAGAGGTAGCTCGTCTTCCTCATGTTCTGAGTCCTGGTTCAGGCATGGTTGTTCTTCTATGTGCTATCTGTGAGATGGGTGGCTGTGCCCTCCTGTAAAAAGGGGCTGTGCAGGTGAGTGTGTAGCTAGTCGACACTCTTGGCCCTAGTTGGTGCTACTTAACAAGAGATGCTCCTTTCGGCTTAAATTCTCCTGATTCTCCTCTTTGTCAGTCAAGATGATGAAGTACAAATTACAAATGGAATTCAGGATATAGATATTTTTATATTTTGAACCTTATCAGTCAAGATGTACAAATAAGATTCAGGATATAGATTTTTTAAATTTTCAACCTTATCAGTCAAAATAATGAAGTACAAATTACAAATGGAATTCAGGATATAGATATTTTTAAATTTTGAACATTATCAGTCAAAATGAAGACGTAAAAATACAAATTAGTATTTTATTCATTAAGATAAGTATATGAGAAAAATCCCAGAGTTTGTAAACTGTTAAAATTTTATGCAAATCCCATAATTCCATAGAAAGCACCAAATCATGATTTCAAGAAAAGTTTTTGAATTTTATATCGGATCATGTTTGCTTCCACGTTTTTATTTCCTCTTGAAATGGAACTGTAAACATATTTACAGCTGTTCTTACTTGTTAAAATCTCGTTATTTCAACCTTGAAAAACATTCTTTTCAAGGTTGGAATTTTGAAAAAATAAAAATAAAATAGTCCAGTGTATGATTACATAATATAAAGAAATTTAATATTCTTCTGTCAAGCAAATGGTCCATTTTTATATGCAATATATTTTTATTAGTACTTAAGTTTATACCTTTAGATGTTTGACTTCATTTGAAATTATTGCAAGTAAAATCTGGATCTTTTATTTTAGTATACTACTTGAACTTTTTTTTAAAGATGATACTCTCATTTATATATTTTTCAATTCTATTCTTGTACTTAAGTCTGCAAAAAATTAATTTTGTTCAAGTTTTCCTTTTTCTTTTTTTTTCGTAATGTAACGAAAATATTTTTAATCGAAATTTATTTTCTGAAAACAAAATAAGAAAATGAGAAAAAAAATCTTTTTGAAATATAAAAATAGTTTGAACATGATTTTAAAAAAATCTTAACGCTTAAAGAAAGTGCTTATAAATTTATCTGTTTAATTGTTTCCTTAAAATATAAAATCTTCTTCAATTGTGAAAATTCATTCTCTTCCATGAATAAAAGTTAATTTCAAATTCTATTGCATAAAAATTTATCAGAGTGCAATTTTTACCTTATCTCACATATCTGAGCATCAGTGGATAGATTTGATTGATGCATGTTCATGTTATTAAAAAGTTTTCCAATTAATGTCTTATAATTTTGGAAATTTTGAAAAGTAATGTGCGCAAAAGGTCATATACATCTGTTAATTTTAATTTTTAAGTCATTAAATTCATTTTTTAATTCTGTTTTCTACATATTCAAAACAAAAATGCAATATTATTATTTAAAATCATAAAATGAAAACATTAAACACAAGGCATTTTAATCAATACATCTGTAAATTATTTATTTAATTGATACAAAATATTATGTATGTAGGTATGCATGTAGGTATCAATTAATTTTATTTAATTGATACCTACATGCATTACCAATAATAGAATGGGAAAAATCTAATAAATGGACAACTGCAGATTTCTTTACTAATTCCAGAAAATGGGGTATCTAAAGAGCAATTATTTTGTTAACTATTTTACTTACTGTTTCAGATTAACTAATGGAAGTTATAATAGGCCTATTGGCAGAATATACAAGGAATAAATTTTAAAAAAAAACCAATATTATTTTTAGCTCATAGCAGATATAAAAATGATGTTGTGTTGTTAATGACACTCGCTATGCACACGCTCGCTGATGCATTAGCGATTTTAAGCCGAATGAGCGTCTCTTGTTTTTGAAATAGCACCAACTAGGGCCAAGGGTACGACAAAGCTACACACTCATCTTAGTCGTTTGCACAGACCTTTTCACAGGGGGGGAGGGGCATATTCATACATCTTACAGATAGAACCCTGAAGAACAATTATGTTCGATCCCGGACTCGAACCCAGGTATCCCAGCTGTTGGGGGAAGACACGCTACACCTATGCCAGAACGTGGGCAGATATAAATGCGTAATGATAACATTAAGCTGTTTCTTCCTTTTAATGACATCTCTGTCTATAATGTTCACGAACATTCAAATCAAAACTAATCAATAAAATTCGATTGAAACAAATACTGATACACAAAGAAGTAAAAGAAGCAATTACTAGCATATAAATAGCTAGTGTAAAAATACACTAGCTATTTATATGCTAGTAATTGTGATGTGTCTCATGAAGAAAAAAAAACATACTATACCGAATATAAAATATAAAAAATGCTAAAAGAAAATATATTTACATTTACTTTCAATTCGGCCTATGAAGGGAGAACATAATTAATTAGCCTAAAAGAAGCAGACTTCAGCTCATTAACCTTTGCTATTTATTCATAGGTTTATTTGCACAAGAATAAATCAATCAATTTAAACGCAAAAAAATTATTTCATGTGAAATCTCACTTTCGATAAAGGAATTAGGTAAAAAAGATGGGCATATTTCTAACTTTCCCCAGTGCTGTAAACGTAGGTGGACGATTATAGTTACTAATTGTTTCCAAAATTTCAAAATAGTTTTCAATTTATAGATATTTATGCAGAATTAAAAAATCATGGCTATCCAATAGCAAGTTGTGATCATATTATGCTGTAGACGCATTTTTGAATTTTTTAAAATCACAAACCAAACATCGTTCACTTTATTTGTTTTTTCAAGTCATCATGTTCGCAAACAGTTAATTAAGTAACATTGTAAACATGTTTTTTTTATTCAGAAAGGACTGAAGCATCAAAGCTGACACTGGAGCCGATTTTTGCTGTACCGAAAAATACCATTACCGAAAATGGCCTTTTATAAAACAGGATGTGATTCAGCTAGAAAATGAATAGATAAAAACGGATTTCTAATCTTATTTTTATAAATGCAAATGTTTATTTTTTTCTATTCATTTGTCTCTTTTTCTATTTTTTCTATTTTTTTATTATTTATTTTTCTATTATTATTATTATTATTTTATTATTTTGTTATTTTTGTTTTATTATATCCTATATTATTTATATCATTTATCTTTTATTTGTATATTTCAAATTTGTTTATATTTATAAGTTAAAATAAATTTTTTTTAGAAACAACCTCTTCTGAAGAAAACTATCAAAGCCCTTAAGGTCTGGCTTCAAAATTAATATCTGTTAACCAATTTCTGATTATCAAAAGAGAATACAGTTCCATTCAAATTGGATAATCAGAATCCTACCGTCACCATGAGTATTTCCTGTATTTTTTTATTGAAATTTAGAAATCCCCCGTGCATCACTAAGTATTACACGGGGTTCACAACACATAACATTATACAACATAGTACGTATGTACAACACATTGCATAATAAAATCACATACAGTACAGACGGAGAACTACCATAACCAAACCGGGACTCGAAACCAAAACACTTGGATCACAGGGAAGACACGCTACCCCTGTGTCAGGACAACGGCTATTTCATGTATTAGTATCATTTGAGTTTTCTCTTCCACTCTTTTTATCATATGAAAAAATGAGTGGTTAGGCTTAAGGCTTTTTGAAGCCTTAAAATGCGTAGGCAACAAATTGACGATTTATCGCTTTTGAGGCAATTTTTTTCCTTTAGGGTTATTTGAAAATAATGCAGAAGGTTGTCACACTTTTTTTTATTTACCACCAAATAATCGTTTGAAGATAGAAATTTGATGATGATGATGTCGTGTCCGCTTTTTACAGGGAAACAGGGGTGCAATAGCTTCTGAGGGTATGGACCCATGAGCACCCGGCGGCAAAAGCCTGACGTCTAGCTCTATGAGGATGAAACACACACCCGCACGCTTGCACAGCTCCTTTTTACAGGGGGGTACATTCACACATCTCACAGATAGAATGCAGAAGAACAACCATGCCCGAACCGGGACTCCCAGAACACAAGGAAGACGCGCTACCTCTGTGACAGAAAACTGGCAAAAATAGGAATTCAATTTTTAATTTTAAAGTTTAAGTCAATGGCAGCATTGTTACATTTTTTTGTTGTTAAAATGTTTTTATCATTTGAGAACAAAATATATTTGTTTGAGGTTTTCGAAGCAATTAAATGAACGGGCGATTTATCAATTAACTATCAATTTTCGAATTTTTAGATTGTTAGAAAAGGGTAATCTCTACATACGAGAAAATAAAAATTACTCGACCTGAACTACCAGAAAAATGGGTATCGAAAATGGAACACATGGAAAAGAACGCGCGTGTTTCGTAAGAATGCTCACAAAACCCCTTGCTGGATTCTCAGACAATCGGTTGTCAAGAGAAGAATTTTATGGCAGACACAACTCCGAACAATGTAACCCAACCAACTCGGTTCTAAATAGCCGATTCAGTTTAAAATCGTCTGGCAGGAGACATTAGTCGGATCGAACGGCTCAAAATACATTTATTGGGCCGTTTGGTGGTCGATTCTTGCATTCCACACATTCCATGTCATCTGGATGCGTGGGTGCTCTTCCCCTTTCTATAAATACTCGCCTGATTGGAATACAGGAGGGTGCAAAGAACAAGCAACAAAGAGCGACGCTCGTAAATAAGATAGAGTTACGAGCTTCGACGCTTTGTTTCCGCATGCTTGGAGACAACAAATCAAAACACGGTTTCGTCGGCTGTCGGCAGACGACACCCATTTTTTCTTCTTTTTGTTCACATTCAATGAGTTCAAAAGGAACGATTTTTATTTTTTCTGTTTATGGAATACAAATTGAGGAAATACTATAGACACTCACCAGTCCGGCCTATGAATCAATGTAGCTATATTCAGGCGTTTTCAGAAGGGCGGTTAGAGTATTAAAGTGAGATGTAAGTGGTCTTGATTTCGGTCAGTTAGATTTGCTTGACCAATATGGTCTCTAATGTAGTTTCACACTTTCAGAGGGATGTCGGAGAACTGAGAGGAAAATTAGACACCGTAATCGGATGCAAGTTGTATTAATCTCTCTTTAATCAGGCATTTTATCGAATTGACTCTTCTCCTGATCTGATCTTTTTTAGAAGGGTCAACGGGAACCAGGGCTCAACTTAGCCTAATTGGTACAACACCTTCTTTGGGGCACCTCTCTGATTTTTCTTGTTTGAAAAGCAGTGTTAAAACAGGTCATTAAAGAAGTAAACATAAAATGAATTTTCTATTCAATTTGCGGGGTACTCCTCTGATGTGGGGCTCCAGGCAACTGCCCCGAATGTCCTTGACTTAATCAGACTCTGGTTGGTGCATTAAGATGAAACCAAGATACTACAATCGATTATCAATGGTCATGGCCTTCCTCAAATCTGATCCTTGATGTCAGTCGGAGCACTAAGGGCAAAAGAGAAAGAGAGAGAGAGAGACTGCAATCCTATATTAGTGATCTCGATCTCTCATTTATCTGGCATTACTCCAAACCTAACCCTTCAACTAATTCAGCGTTTTCAGAAGGGTGAGTTGGAACATTAAGAAGAAAACGAGACATCATTGTCTCGGTCTCTCAAATATCGGGCACTGCAACATTCTGAAACTTCTTATGATCCGGCCTTTTATAGAAATGTGATTTGGAGCATTAACATGAAAATAAGATACTACAACTTATTACCAATCGTCTTTGTTTCGCATAAATCTGACCCTTTATGTAAGTCGGAGAACTAAAATAGAGAGATATTGCAATCCTATATTAGTGATCTTGGTGTCTCATTAATTCGGCATTACTTCAAACCCAACCCTTCTTGTAGTTCGGTGTTTGCAGAAGAGCGAGTCAGAACATTACGGAGAAAATGAGGCTACAATTGTTGTCTTGGTCTCTCAATTATCCGGCGCTGCAACAATCTGACTCTTCTTGTGATCCGGCCTTTTTTAAGAAGAGCGAGTTTAAGCATTCAGATGAAAACAAATTACTGCAATTGGTTATCAATGGCCATGGTCTCCCTCAAATCAGATCCTTGATGTAAGTCGGAGCACTTAAAAAGAGAGGGAAAGAGATTGCAATCCTATATTAGTGATCTTGGTGCCTCATTAATCCAGCATTACTTCAAACTCAACTCTTCTTGAAATTCGGTGTTTGTAGAAGGGTGAGTTGGAGAATTAAGGAAAAAACGACACATTACAATTGCTTCTTGTGATCCGGTCTTTCGAAAAGGGACAATTGAATCATTAATATGAACTGCGATATGATACCCAACTGTACTGGTTACTTAACCACAAATGCTTAAAGTTAAGAATAGAATAGTTAAAGTTTTTTGGATAGTGAACCGTAAATGGTTAAGTTTGTCAGATTTCGATAAATATATGCATCTCAGATATCCTTGATACCAAAAAGACCAGTTCTAAATTTTTTACATATCTGAAAACATAATTATTGATTTAAAAATTCTAGTAATATAAACACACACTGCATTATAAATTTTTCAATAATTCATAGAATTCATATTTTATTTTTTCGTCAGAGCCAGAATTTTTTAAAAAATTAACCTACTTGAGGTTCCATTCAACCTATTGATTTAGGGTAACAACGTAACGGAAATTCACGAATGTGAAGAGTCCATTTCCGTTTCCGAAAATGGACAGTAATAATGTACAAACTATGTGACCTCGATGATGACATGAGAGTTTCGCGGTTTCGATTTCAAGTCTGCGAAATATTCTCACGGGCACGTCACGGAAACCTCTCACGAAGCGCGTGTCTTTCGTAATCCCCTAATGCACGATTCCAACAACCATCCAACCGATTTGTTTACTAACTGAGAAAAGGGCAAGGGGTTAACGAAAACAGGTTGTACCTTCCTCTTGCAACTCCGCACCACATGGAATCTGACTAAGCAGATCGGAACGCTCAAGATTTATGAACGCTTTTACAGTGTTATTTTTATCTCCAGAGTTATTTCTTTATTGGGACAGGACCGTTACGTAACGGGTTTTGCAAGATCGTTTTACCTTTTCTTCGGGCCATCAGTGGTTTGTTGAAGATAATAACGGATGTGTTCTTAAAGTGGCATTAAAAAATCAAATATTCATAATCCGAATTAGAATTTTAAATCACATGATATTTTTCACATAATAACGTCTATAGTTTGGTATACAAACTAAGTTGCATTATGCGAATAGCATGATGAAAAAACAGTTCAAAACACTCTAAAATATGGCCCGCTGAACGTAGAGTACTAAATTTGGACAGATTAGTTAATAGCACTTGACGAGGGTAATTGCTTCTTGGGTAGTTGCTGCTTTCTAATCCACTTGCTTATACCAAATTAAAATTTAGAAACCGTTTTCATATGATAATATCTATAGATTGTTATACTCAATATAAACTGCATCATACAACTTGCATGATAAAAAAATCGTTCAGGACTTTCTAAAATAGATATCTATAGTTACTAAATTGGGCAAGTTTGGTTAAAACTTGGTATGTGCTTTTAGTTATTCCTTGAGTAAAAGATGCTTACTAATTTTTTGACAAAAATTTTAATCAGATTTTAAATTTAAAATTCATAAATATTTTGAAAATTTTCTATAATAACTTCGAGGACCAGTAATGCATCATTAATATTTTCTTTTTAAGAAATATACTAAACAATCAAATTGAATTAATAAATTGATTTGAATTTTCATAAATTCCTCCCTTGATTCAGAAAAAGCTCTTAGCTTCAATGGATTTTGCCTGCAAAAACACTCGACTAACTCTTTCTAAGGCTAAAATGTTCCGTTATGTCAAATGCTATTCATAAGTGATAAAACAAAATGTAATAACAAAAGCACATATTACCTAAAAGAGTGATTAAATTTATATTTAAGGCATGTCCATTGGTAATAGAGTAGCTTATGAGATTCATCGCCTAATACGCTGGCAAATTTAATCTTAAATTTGAAATTTAAAACATAATGTGTTATAAATTCATTTTAAGCTAAACTTTTATTTTAATAAATAGGGGGGGATTTGGCTTTCGCTCGTCTACCATATGCTGTTCGATACTGTAGATGTCAGATACTGTACCCGATTTTTTGTTAGGGCTAGTTAGCAAATTTTTATACTGGTACGGCAATTAATTCGTTGTTGGAAGCTCAATCTTTCTAAGATGACAACATACATCTGCCAATCGGCCTACTTTTCATTCAAAGTTCAGAAAGTCATGAGAACATTCATTGATTATATCCCCAATAATTAAATATTGATTCAATTTTCTCCTTTTGAGCAAACTTAGAATCTATACAATCAACTTTTTTTTCAGATTGTCAGGTTCTCCCTCGATCGTCCTTTGCATTTTTTTTCATCTGATACCTCTGCATATCCCATTACTATTTAAACAAAACAACGCGAAGTTAACACGTGTATTGCTCAGATATTTAGATGTTTGCTAACAGACGGATAAAAAAAAATGCACTTCTTGAAAAAGATAAACAAACTGGAAAGCCAGTCATTAGTGTTACCCTATACGGTCTAAAAGTATAAATAATAAATAATATTGTTTTAAAATCATTTGATATTAATTTGGTGATGATCAAAGTTTATTTTTCCTTTTTTAGTCACCATTTTACCGTGCAATATTATGCATATTATTGTGGAATAATAATTTTTATTAAATTGTTCAAGCAATGCTAGCAAACTTAATGCCATGAGTAAGATGACTCACTATCTAACAATCACAAACCGAAGAATTACAATACTTGTATTAAAAATTATATATTAGAAATATTTTATAAAAATGTAATTGTTTTATTTATATATTATAACTCATGACTGTTTGACATTCTGGATGAGTTAAATATTATAATTACTAATTGCTGTAGAAATGTGATCCTGACTAATTATAATTGAAAAAGTGTTAAAATTAACTTAATATATATACAAAAAATATACTTCACAGAATTTGTATTTTTTATATATTTACTTATTTAGGATTAGGGCAAAGAAATTTGTTATCAATTTGTCTAAGGCTTCAGCTCAGTGGTACTAGTTAGATGCTTTGTTAAAAATAAGCCATTCGGCATGTCTGAATAAAAAGAATGCAACGCTCATAAATAAAGAATATTTCAATTGTTGTTGAAGTGTAGCATGACACCAGCATACAAATACTGTTTATATTTGTATTATGCAGTAATACCACTACTTAGAAAGGCGGTAGTTTGCTATTATGTAAAAATTGCAGAATTTAATATCTCTGAAGGGCTTATACTTTCTTGTGAGAAATGAGCTGGTAACTAACCATATAGTTTTTCAAGAATTCAATGATATACCGATGATTCAATGCATGGGGATTAGACAGAGAATGTTTGAGGATTTGCATATCCAGTGAAATAACGCCAGGGCAAAAGATAATGCTGTCCTATATCAGTGCTAGCGCATCCATGAATTTTCTTCTGTATTTGTTTTTGTAACTAAATGAGGTCTTAGCAATAGCAATAAGCATAAATAATACTTGCGTCTTCCCCGTGTTCTGGACGTCCTGGTTTCGAATCCCCTTTCGGGCACAATTGTTATTTCTCTGTTCTATCTGTGATATGTTTATGATATATGCTCCCCCCCCCTGTAAAAAGGGGCTGTGCAAGCGAATGTGATACGTGAGTAGCTGCTCTGTATGTGATGTCTTTATGTAATGTGTTGTCTTCTTCTGTAAACCCCATGTGATACTTAGTGGTGCGCGGGGATTTCCAAACTTTCAATAAAAAAAAGCGCTATCAAAAGTATAAAGCCTGTATGACGTGTACAATAGGCACATTCAAAGAATACTTACTGGTAATAGAAACTTGCTGGTAATAGTATGTGCGTAAGCGGTATGAAGATCAAAATAAATCTTTAAAATAGAAAGTATTTTGTACCTACATTTTTTGTGCTTAATTTTACTATCAGTGCCCGATGTAATTTGAAAAACTCTGATCACAATGCGATTGTACCCGTGAGAAAATTAACTTCAATAAAAACAAGAACGCATTTATGAATGCCTAACAATTCTATGATAGTACTAGGCTCTAGAGAATTAAATAGAAGAAAGAAGTTATCTTCCAGTCTAAACATTACAAAACATCTGCCAAGGAATAAAATAAAGATATGGGAGGTAATGGCAAAATTGCGAAAAAGTACATGCACTCCGATGAAACAAAATAATTAATCTTAGAATTCGGGAAGACTTCAAACTCTACATGAAAACTACATCCCTGAATCTTTTTCCAATGAAACCAACTAGAGCATTATTAATCATTACTAAAAAATGAAAAGTTCAAGGTACGGAACGCATTAATATACAAAAATACGATTTCAAAACTTTCTGTAGAAATTCACGAGGATACAATGAAACAATTGAAAAGTGAGATATTTAAAATCCGTTTCAACGATACGATAAAAAAAAGATAAGAATAAAAAAATTCTTTTCAGTGTTCATGGATCAGAAACCATTCATTTGGGGCTCTGAAAAAAAAAAGATTTCTGCAATTCAATAGATAAATTACTTAATTCATCAAAGTCCAGATGAAACACAATTGAGAATCCGTTTCTGGACGATATCCTGTTTCACTGCGTCGCATTGACGACTTTCTTAATGTCGAATCAACGAACAGTTCAAGGTCTCAACTGTTTACTCTGACATAAGAAAGAAATGCTCGCCTTTTTGAATGGATTTCTTCATCACATCCTCGTAGCTTCCTGAGTCAATCTTGACTAATTGAGATCCCCCCCATGTCTGTGGAAACAAAAGGTTTTGCAACATCTTCAGCCTGGAAAAACATGTAGAAGTGCATATTAATGCGCCTTGACACCTCCACAGCGGTGAACAGCAAGTGGCTTCATCGGATTTGTGCTAAGTCAGACACTGAGATGTTTGCTTAAGCTAATTCGGTCGATGGAATTGCAAGGTTAATTAGTCCCTCCGCCGATTTTTAATGTCCGCTGGACAAACAGGAGAGCGACACTTCGCAAGAGGTTAAAGACATCGGGTCTTTAATTAACCTGATCTGCATAGCTTGCCGAGTGGACAAAGGTTAATGTCCCATCCTTCACCTTGAAATTAATCTAAGCAGCTCTGCTTGATTCGTCCATACCAGATGCGGGTGCTGCCAGGATCATTGCACCGAGATGTGGCAATCTGAATATATTACAATCTCTACAGCCCACGCGCTGAAGACATGGTAAGACGAGGCAGAAAATTCTTGACTTCTGTATTCAGCTGATCAATTTCTATATGTAGGACACACTATGTCGGAAATAGATTCATCCATGTTCTTGATTGTGATTTGTCTAAGCTGTATCAAGAGTTGATTTCACTATTTGATGAAACTGGATGATCATTTGACGTCATTATAAAAAATTGAGCGCAAAAAATTGACGTCATTGGAAAAAATTGTCATTCATCTAAACAGTCGTTTGTTCAGCAGATTTCTGTCCTTTCGAGAAAAAAAAATTGAATTGCTATCTAAGTTTAACTGTAATTGTGAATGTTTTATTAAGAATTTAATGAATGTTTTTGAAAACCATTATCTTTTAAACTATAATTTAACTGTTTACTTGCAGACATAATTATTATATCAAGATTATTTATATTTGGATCAGTTATGTTCGATTATGTCCATGAATGTATAAATGTATCAGTAAAGGACTCAATTTTGTTTGCTTGAGTTTTCCAAATACTCATAAAACGTTCTTGATTTGGTATTAATAGGCCAATAGAGTTAGGGCTTTATATATTTTATTAGGTATCCATCAGTGGCGCCGTGAAGGGGAAAATAAAATATAAGTACAGATACAGATACCCCCGACCTTAATGTTAGTGTGAGCCATTGTTTCAAAATGTTAATACATTTATGTCACTTACAAACAAATATGAAGAATGGAGCAAAAATAGAATAATAGAAAAGTAGAAAATAGAATAACTTACTGTCATTTATTCTTTCAAATCCACTGATGAAGATAAGAAAAAAAGGAAAACCTTTTCAATTCCCTAGGTGCCATTTAACTAATTACATCATTAGAGGCCATACTCCACTAGAATTTTACTAAAATATTACGGTAAAAGTTGAAGCAACTAGGATTGTAGTAAGGTTTTCAAAAGGCGCAAAAGCCTTATTTGGCTATGGCTGCTACCATTTTTCCAATTTTTGAAACTTAAGCTTTGTTTAATGATATCTTATAAAACTGATCCAAGATGAATTAAAGTGATTTTGAATCTAACAATAACTTCCTAATTCCCTAAAGAAAGTGACGAAATATCGCGGATTTAAGATGTGTAAAAATAATAATTGATGAAGTTAATAATGATTGAAAATTTCACCATATTATTCATTTTTATTACTCTCGCATCATTGCTCAGGAACAAATATTGTTTTTTGATTTTAATATAGATAGGCATATTGCTTTTGGATGCATAATACAGTATGTAGATGAATCTTAGTACCATCGTAAAGTATATGTAATCCCCCCCCCCATCATTTGCATGGAATGACTGAATTTTAAGATTATTTGCTGAACCACATAAAATAATCATTGAAGGTTCCGACTTTGACACATTTGGCATACCACAAAGCCGAGGAAAGAAATCATTTTTGCTGATTTTGTGTTTTAAAAGTTCTATTTCAGAAATCACGTATTCCGAAAGAATTTTGAAAACAGTCATCTCAAAACAGAATTTGCCTTCGGAACCACTGTAAGTTTAAATTTACCACTAAAGCCAATGAATGAGTGATAAGATAGATATTGTTTTCTCATATCTTCAAAAATCTGAATAGCATTTAAGCCTCGAATCAGTCTAGTTTAGTTTGACGACAGTCTAGAATGATGGCGGTTTTTATTTCTTCTGTTAATATGAGATTATAGTTTCCTTTGAAGCATTTTTGAACAAACCAATGTTTTTAATTTATGGATAAATATTTTAGTAATTTTTTAGGATAAAAAATTAAGAAGAATGATAACCAATTTATAAAAGAGAAATAGCTTCTTTGTTTTGATTTTTTTCTTGGAATAGCATTCGAATCCATGGAGGCACCTAGAAAGTGAGGATGAAAAGTATCCGGCATGGTGGGTGATTCTCACCACCTTGTGGGTACAAAAAGAGGTGAGTGTATGAATATACCCATCGACGGGACGTATTCCCCAAGAGAAGAGTTGCACCGTTGCCGGTGATGGCCCTTAGAACTCAGCCAAATTTCTCGCCAGAGTTACTGTTGCGGCGATTCGATCATTCAGAATTTTCCGTGTGCCTTCCAGTGAGTCGGAGTAACCAGTTTAGGATTCGTACAGCCTTTCAAAATCCTTAGGACAATGCAAATTTTGTGGGCAATCATGTGCTTTTAGTTTCATTTCTGAAATACATTAATTTGAGGCCGTGATACAGGGTTAATTTGAATTCATGAGCAAAACTGTGAGGGTTGTGTGAGCGCAATTTAAAATCGTTCTTTGGAAAGATGTATATACAGACACATTTAATACGTTTATATATAAAGACAAGAAATGGAAAAAAAAAACAAAAATAGTATACTTGCAACATCGTTCGCAAAAATTTCTTCACAACAGTATTTGTAATTAAGCTCAAAACTGTAACCGTCATAACTGCAACTATTTCAGGATTGCAAAAGTAATACATGGTGGACTGACTAAAAAAAAACTTTGAGTTGGATAGGCAAAAAATAATTCTTAGATTTCTAGACATAGTTCATAGATATCTAGACATATTTCATAAATATTTAGACATAGATATCTCGACATAGTTTAGATATATCTAAACATAGTTCATGAATAATTCATATATATCTAGATGTAGTTCATAAAAACTTCATAGATACTTCATAGCTAGTAATAGTTCATAAATATTTAGACATAGATAACTAGGCATAGTTCATAGATAGTAAGTTCATAGTTATAGATATCTAGACATCGATCAGAGATATTTTGGCATATAACTATACCTAGGCATAGTTCATAGATAGCTAGACATGTAACTATGTTTATATATATTTAGGCATAGTACCTAGACTTCTCACAATGAAAAGCCTCACTGAATATTCGAATAATGATATCTTTCTCTGAATCTTTTCAAAAATGTGCATCAAGCAACCCACCAAGTTTCTTAAGTAAATGCAATCGTTTAATACAGTATATAAACACGAGTTCTTCCTGTAAATAACGTTGCGAAGAAATGTAAACAGATTATTTATAATTGCTATCCTATTTATTGATTCCTGAGATAATGTTTTGTTGCCACATATTCTTTCGCAAAAAATGTCTGTTGTGTCGCTTTTTACTGTGTCTCTAAGTTTTGCACAGGAGTTCTGATTCATCCTTTGTAATCGAGGGCAGTAACACAGAAAGCTCATCTGAAAGTTCATTACTGCATAATGCAAAATAATTGCACTGTAACTCATGTCAACAGATCATTTTTTCTCTTCCTTTTTTTCCTTTTAGACGATCCAGATAAAAAAATCTGTGTCATTTCATAGAAAAACTTTAATTGCGTCGGAACAAAGGCATACAATGGAAGTTGAAGAGGAAAAAACAAAGGAGATTTTAACTTCTGATCTGATCAGTTTAGCATAAAATTATTTTAGAGTTTTTTTTCATCGATTTATATTTTTCTAAAATTTTACTTTCAAAAATAGCAATCATGATACAAGAAAAATGTCTTTAGTATCATTTATGTGTGATCATTAATGTGTTTATTAAAGCCATAATCAACAGAATTAGTGCCCCTAAAATTTTCTTACATATTCTTTAAAAATTTACTTGTGTATTATTCACCGTATGCCATTGGCGAAAAATAACTTATTATGGTAAAATATTTGGCATTTTTTGGTGATTAATTACTGGAATTAGTTTAGTACGCAATTAATAGAAAAGAAAGTCTGTATTTCAGACACTCTCTTTCTAGTCGACTGAAAGCAGCATTGACATAGAACTACAATTATAATCACAAAATAACATATCTAATTTCATATAATTAAATCACTGCAATTTTGTTACTGCTTTTAAAAGTTTCTGAAAATAGACAAACACTGAAACCTTGGACAAATTTGCTTCAAAATCTGTCTTTAGATGTTAATTCTGAATCTTCATTTTGTAGATATCGTGATTCAAAAGTGCTCAAAAGTGCAAGAAAAGTGCAGATCTCACGAAGGAAATCAAAATCTCAAGACCCAAACTACAGATTTTTGACTCTATAGTGATTGTTTATATGCTTATATAGATGTTCACAATGTAATTTATCAATTTATTTTTCCCTTTTCAGTTAGTTATCTCAATTCCCCGCAAGCTCAACCCATAGTCACCATTTGTTTAGGTATTCTTGTTTCCTCCATCCAGTTGTTACTTTACCAAAAAAATTGAAGATTCTTGTAAGATTTGACACCGATGAGATTTTCTCTGGAGATTCCCGGATAGTTTGTCCTCTCTTCGTTTTTTAAAAACATTTTTTCTTCTTTTTTTTTCTTTCCATCTTGTGCTCATTCAACTGATTAGATAACTTCGTGTTATAGGCACTGGAGGCACAGGATGGTGTTATATGTTATACTCAGACAGTTAGGTGGACGGTCTGCATTTAAATGGATTCAAAATTTTATAGAAATCTGTAAACTTGAAGCACCCGATGTGTGTTAACAACTTGGCGTTACTCTGTTAACAAACAAACAGACATAATTCGGAAAGTGATTTCATTTACAGAGATCTGAAACTTAGGGAATATCAATCGAAAAAATTATTTAATCAACTATTTTTATTCAA
>JAOUZG010006261.1:3263868-3278004 GCA_026289955.1 Argiope argentata
GGGGGGGGTGGCACACTTAAACATATCACAAATAGAACAGATGAAGAGCAACCATGTCCGAACCGGGACTCGAACCTAGGATTTCCAGATCACGGAGAAGTTGCATTACCAATATGGCAGGACGTTGGCATCAAGAGGATATTGGCTATTTGAAACGTGATATATTTGCACAAATATAAAAAAGGTCGAGAGGAGATTACTCTTGGTGGTTTCTATAACAATAAACCGTTTCATACCCATTCTGAAAATCGTTATCTCTCCTTTCAATACCAGGATTGCGCAACAGATACATATCTGTACATAATAAATGGGAAGTTGGATCCAAATTGAATCGCGGAGGTATCTGTCTTCCATAGAAGACTTATTTCATTGTAACATTTCTGCGCAATCTCAGATTATCGGTGATAAGAATATCTGCTTTTAAAGACATTATCGAATGCGTAAAAAGTGTAGCGACAATTTTAAATTATCTCCGGTGACTACACATTATTTTGGCTTTGTAATTCTTTTTAACTTGTTCTCGGTAACATTCAGCACATTTAATCTGTACGTGTGAATTAGAAAAAAAGGAAAGAAAAAGTAGTTTGCATCTCTTGTGGAAAGAAAGTCGAAATCGAAATCATGGAAATGTTTGACTTTCGTCATTAGAATTGTACCGAATCATGGGCTCTTTACAAAATGAGACGCCATGTAGCATTGGTTTTAGAAATATGTGTTAACGACTTGTTGTAAAATCGTGACTTTTTGAGAATGTATAGATTTTCCGCACAAATGCCTAGAGCAAGTTAATCATTACAAATAAAGATGAATGAATGAGTATTGGCTCTTCACAAGAGTACAATCTTCACGCATGATGAGAGGAAAAGTGCACGTCGGAGGGATTTTAAATTTCTTTAATTAATTAAAAACCAAAGAAATGAGAGGGAAACCAAGAGATGTTTTCCCACGATGCGAAAATATATTACAGCACAAAAATCACTTTTACAAACTAATGAACTGGTGTAGTGTGGTGTGGAAAGGGTCAGCTCAGATGTCATCCACGTAATCTGACCGTGGTTCAACATTACGATGTCCAGTCAAAATATTCCTATTGTTTCTTTACAGTGGTACGTTCCTATAATTAAACTAAAGTGAACATTCAATGAAATTTTTTTAAAAAATTACCTTTTAAATTATGCTAATTTAATATTCATGAACATTCTTTCTGAATTTCGGAAATTTTTTAGTAAATATCTTTTTTGACAATAAATTACATTATTGTCTTGAGTTTCAAACCATTTTCATTATCTTGTCAATTATTTAATTCTATAATTTTCTTACGTTATTGAAAGTTAAGGAAAAAGGATTAGGCATAAATTAGTGTAGTTTAGATGACAAATTAAAAAAGTGACGTTAGAGTGCGACTAAAGTTAGAAGATAAATGAGCCAGAATTTTATATTATTAATAACATTATGATGTCACGGGATTGATTACCATAAGAAAGATTCGTGTTCATTATAAACTATGTACATGCAAAAGGATTTGATTTTTAAAAATAGTTTGTAGATGGAAGCATGATTGTGATGCTATGCACAAATCTTTTAATTGAAATTAAAGTCAATCGATATCCTCACCGAATTAGCTGATAGACAAAATGAACTACAATCTAATAAAGTACCGAGCAGCCAAACAGACATCTGACAAGAGATCCCAGCACTTTTTGGAGCTACTTGAAACAGTAGATTTTTTTTAAAAAAACTTTTGCTGTATTTTAAGTATATTTAGTTCTGTGCTTAGATTTCTAACCAAAGACCAAGTATTCAATATTGTTTTAATTAAAATTAAGTAGGGGAGAGAGTTATTATTGTTTCTAACGGCAATTGACATTTGGACAAACTCGCTGATGCATCCGAGATTTTAAGCCGAAAGGAGCGTCTCTTGTTTTGAAGTAATGCCACCTTGGGCCAAGAATACGATTTGCTACTCACTCATCACATTCACTTGCACAGCCCCTTTTTACAGGGGAGCACTTTCACGCACTTGACATGTAGAACACAGAAGAAAAACCATGCTCTAAGCGGGACTCGAACCCGGGATGCTCAGATTACGAGGAAGACGCGCTACCCTTAAGCCAGGACGCCGGCAGGGGAGAAAGTTGTAGCTTTAACCATTTTTGTTTGTTATAAAAGTTTCTGACTTTTGAATTTAATTGTGTTTAGAATGAAGATTAAACACCAATTACTTAATTTAATTTGTTAATATTTTAAAGAAATGCATACTTTGGCGAATAAAGATATTTAATTAATTTTACAGTTAAAAAGCACGTATTACAATTATACCATTTTGCCTCTTAGAATTGATTGATAAAATTAAGCAATGTTATTAGTGTATGCATACTACAGACATATCCTTACTTATACAGACATATCTTTACAGACATATACTTACCTATACTTATTTTGCATCAATTTTGATTTTTCTATTCAAAATTCAAAATGAACTGAAATGAACTCGCATTTCATATTTAGAAGAAACCAGGAATCCTTTTCATTCAAGAAAATTTCCTCAGATTATGAGAAGTATACTAATTTGTACCTTTTTATTTCATTCAGTTTTTTTAAGAATTTAATTATGGTTATTTACTTTTGAAAGAAAATTAATTAAAATATTCATGATTTTTAAGTATACTTGAATCTATGATTTGATTCATGGTATTCTTTATGATTTATTTCTTATAATTATACTTGGTTGAATCTTTAGATTATTTTCCAGCTGCAATTCTTTTTTACGAGATTACTTTAAGTTTATTTTTTTCTCGTTAGTTTTCTTCGCAAGACGATTTTTTCTATTTCTTTTAAGTATTATATCGTACCAAGTCTATACCATCTGCTCTATATTCCTTGATAACCACAGAAATCATACAATTATTCTGATTATTAAGACAATAAAAAAATGAAATTATGATCGCAAATTTCAAGTTATCAAGTGAGAACATTATTATTTATAAGTCATTATTTTTCTTCATTTATTTTATTAATCATATTGATCCTAACTCCGAATGATATTATAGAAAAGTTCAATGTTATAGGGTTTTTTGTCTTTAAAAGGAATATTTTTAAGAAATATACTTAAAAAAGGACGAACATTTTAAAAATTAAGAACTCTAGTAAATTATTTGTTATAATGTATAAAAATATAAGATTTAATTAAAAATAACTTTCTTGTCATTTAATGTGAATAAAATTCATTATCCCATTTATGTTTATATTATAAATCCAGGTCAAATGTCTAGCACTATATTATATCTTTGGTCAAAGTGTGAGATAAAAAAAATAATTTAAAAAGTTAAATACTGATTTTTGTAAAAAATATTTTACATAAAAGTATTATTAATATAAATTAAAAATATTTGCAAAACCAAGCAGTACTAAAATTAGTATTTGCAATTGAATATTAAATTAATGAAGGCAGCCTAATGAAGTATTTATATAAAAATCGGTCAAATACCCTCTCTCTCTCTGCTTTTTATTAAATTTTAGTATATCCTTTATGATTTTTTCATAGAAAACCTTATATTAATGTGCTAATTTTATGTTTTGAATGTGTGAAAAATTTCATATTTTTTTTATTCATTCCAATATTATTGTTAAATTAATTTTGTCTTCTTGCTTGATAAAAAAAATCTATTTTTATAAGTCAGTTACCTAAGTTTGCTACAGTATTTTCGCTTAAACCTTGCCTTGAAATGAACGCTAGAACCTGAACGTATGTGAGTTTGAACGTAGAGCGTCAAGCCGATGAAGAACGAAGGATTCATATGCAGAATGTTTTAATTAGTTGTTTAAGAGAGTACATTTAAGAAGAGCGTAAACAATTTAAATAAACAGTCAAAAGGATTAGAAAGGTTGGCAGCAATTTGCACAAATTAAATCACCAGCCATCGCGATAATCAGATGAAATCATTATCTCTCATGGCGAGAGCGGGGGAAAAGAAAAGTTCGTGACGTCATGGTTATTCAGCGCGTTGCCACTTGGTGGGACTTGAATCATATCTCACAAGTATCTGCATAACTTTAGAAATCCGTATGGCAGGTTGGCATCCATATTGTTCTGCATTGTTAAATAGTAATTATCCGTAAGGAAATTAGTCCAGAGGTCTTGAAAAATATCAAAATGTCGATTAAACGCTGAACAACAGTCGGTTTAAATTGTTTAGTGGAATATTCATAATAAGCTTTTAAGCTTTAAAGGATATATTACCGAATAAGAGATACTGGAAATTCGAATATCGGTTATTCAATCGACTTAAAATCTGGGAGAAAATATTTAGCTTGAAAAGTGTTAGACATTAAAGAATATAAAATGCTATAATGCTATAATTAAACCAAAAAAAAATTTAAAAGGGTACAAATTTTGTTATATATATATATATATATAACTGTGGAATAGGATATCTTAAAATTCTATTATAGCGGAAAATGATGGGCATATTAAACATGTTTCGTTGTAATTAGATTTATCAAAAATATGTTAAATGTGTAATTCATTTGAAAAACTGCCCCTGATGTCAAAATTTTGAACTATATATTTTTATTCGCTCAAAAAAAATTCCCATCCCTTCATTATGTCCTATACAAAATTCATAACTCTCTAAACAATAGTTTCGCCTGTTTTTAAAGTAAGGTCGTTTAATTATGTATATATATATATTAACGGAAAGTAATAAATTAATTTTTTAAAAAAAATCTTGAACTACTTTTTTAAAATTAAATATTTTATTTTATCATCATTTACCCATCACATTAATTGGAAAAGTTAATTTTTCTCCAAAAATTAAAATTAAAATCCTCCTTTTTAAAGTTAAAATTGTTCCTATGGAGCAGCTCTTAAAACTCGCCAAATTCAAATAAAATAATCCCAATGGCATTCAATCTTAATGTTGGCTGAATGCCCAAATTCTACATTGCTGCAAGACTGGCGCTTTATAAAATCTATTTCTCGCCTGCATACGTTTTTCGTTAAATGGGGAAACAGCTGTTCCATAGGAGTAACACCTTATTGGATTCCTAAATTGAAATGACGTCACGTTTTCACGTGTTCCAAGAGATTACGAACTAGTTCCCTTATTGATTTGTCAATAAGGGGAATAGAATAAAATAAAATCGAATAATTTTATTTATACTGACTGAAATAAGAGTAATAAAAAAGTATTTCCGAACTTCCTCCTATTTTAAATATAATTCATCATAAATTCCTCATTTCGGAAAAAAAAAAATGGAACAAAAAGAGAAACTGAGTGGGTCGACAAACTTTTTGAAAACTTTTTACAACCTCTTTCCTTGGGTGAGAATCCATTTCCATTCCATCCATCAGAACATTCTGAAACAAATGATTCCATCGTCTGGAGCTCTGCAACCCACACCCACCCCCTATTTTCCAGCGTAAAAGTGGAGGGGGAGGGTGACAAGAGTCTAGCAGACGATTCTCCGCATCCATTGATCCGGTCACGTGAGAGAGGAAAGAGTTGGCAGACGACCAGTAAGCTCAAAAAACTGCCCTAAAATAGAACGCGGCTTCAATTTTCTCTCGCCGTTTTATTTTCGGGTTGCGCGCGATGAACTTGAAATTCTTTTCCAAATACTTTCTTATCGCGAAAGCATTTGGAACAGTTGAGAGTGTTGCTTCTTTTTTTCTTTTCTTTTATGTATATATTTATATATTTTTACCGCACCGTAATAGTCCTCTTGGAGCGCAAATGGTGGTGACCTCTAAGATAAATATTATCCGAAGCGGGTTTACAGGGTTAAAGGTCACTTTAAAAGAAACAGAAAGCGATGACGCTTGTATTAAAATTAATACATAATTTAATACTAGCCGCCCTGGCGCATTTTTTTTTTACTTCAAACAGCATTATGCCAACGTTTGAATATATAACTTTTAATCAGGGACCAATTTAGACAATTTGTGAATTGAGTTTTTCGATTAGGAAGACTAATTTTAAAGTATGACTTTTCTCTTGTTCTACAATGTTTCCAAATTTATTTTCTTGAGATATAAAAAGTATATTAGCAAGTATTTCAAGAAGCAAGCGATATTTTAACAGAATCAAGATCATGGGAGGATTTGCAAATGATAATTTATCATTTTTTTCTAATAGATTTTTTAAATGCATTTTCTCAAAAGAATATGACCTCATGTTTAACAAAACGCCAGTTTTCATAATAAGGTATTGAATTTGCTTACTTTATACCGATGAGATCAAAAATAACATTTATTTTTTCCTTTGAAATAACTTCTTGAGTTATATTATGTTCCAAAAATGTTGTTGTTAGTAAGTGCACTTGCCATGGACACGCTTCGCCGAGGCATCAGTGAGTTTTAAGCCGAAAGGAGCGTCTCTTCTTTTGAAGTAGCGCCAGATAGGGCCAAGAGTACGCCTTAGCCACTCACTCATCACAGTCCCTTTTCACAAGGGGGTGCATCCACTCATCTCACAGATAGAACAGATGAAGAACAACCATGCCCGGACCGGGACTCGAATCCGAGACGCCCAGCTCTCGGGGAAAATGCCCTACCCCTATGCCAAGCAGCCAGATCTAAAAAAAACCATCGCATCATTAAAATATACTTAGGTGACATCCTTTCTAAAAATGTGTTTATTTTATTTTTTAAAAAAAATTGATATATCTCAGCTTTTATAATGATTCAGTTAATAGAGACATTGGTTGATACTTGCCCGAATAATCAAAGTCCCGCTATACATACTTATAAAGCTACCTTGTCGATCGTCGGAGCAAAGAACAATCATATTGATTCCCATACTCTCAAATGACATAATCCTCAATATAAAAGATCTTTTTTTAACTGCTTTTTAGTCAAACTATCTCTCTTTTACTTGTATTCTGTCCAATCCAATCTCCTTCTAAAAAATAAATGCACTATTAAGTTTGAATCTTGACAGGATAAAAATAAAATAATCTTGAAAATATTCTTCTTTATTTCGGATCCCGGGGATGTAGGATATTCCTCAGTAATTCTCTCTCCCCTCTCTTCGTCAATTTGGATTACCTGTTACTAGGAATATTATTTTAGTGCCCTATATATATATATACATATAAGTTTAAATTCAGAATGACATTCCTGATTAGTTTTGGTTTTAAGCTTTGATTTTTTTTTGAAGTATGCATATACTGTCGAAGTTTTACTACCAAAACAGCCTCTTTTAGTGTATTCATTTCTCCCGCTCTTTGCTCTAAAAGAGCTCGCGATTGCAGCGCCATCTCGCTTATGAGAAGCTAGTAAGTAATACATCCAATAAATATTTTTCGAATATATTCATTAAAATTTGCATATATTTACATAATTGCATAGTGAATCAGCATCACAGTAATATAAAATAACCATTAATATAACAATGGATTTTAAAAAAATCTCAATTACCCAAAAAGGTTGTTATGTAATCGTAAACAATTCTGCCATTGGACCTATTCAACTGCATCTAAATTTTTTTGCATCGAGTTGCTTGACTGTGAAATTATGCGTTTCATGGAATTACTTGTTAAACTTAACAAGTATTTGCTACAAACTTAGTGAAGCAAAAACCACTAAACCACTTTGAAACCACTAATCAATTGTTTTCAAAAATTTGCGACGTACCTGATTGAACAGCTGAGTTAAAACCTTGCATTTAATTAGAGGTGCTAATTCAATTTTTTCGCATTTCATTTCGGAATTTTTTAATAAAAAATATTTTGAAAGGAATGAGAAATAAATTTGCGCCTTGTTTTCATAATAATTATTGATTTATGTAATGAATTTTATATAGTCATTTATTTTAAGAATTATTTCGTTTGAATATTTCTAAAAAAATACGATTCATAGTAACTTCAATGAGGTTTATTGACTTTTACTTGTAAAATAAATAAAAACGTAACTCAGAAGTTATTTCTACAGAAAAAGAAAAGCTGCTCCCATTTTATTTTCCACTAACGGGAATAAATATTCCTTAATTTTCTCTCAATGAAGCACAGCCATAGTACACATACTGCTAAATAATGTTCTCCGTCATTTTATCGCAGCCGCTTTGTCCATTATCTAGATAAAAATCAATAAATTAATAAGACCAAACGATATCCGAGCGTTCTGCTTTTACCAAGCAGGAGAATAATTTAGATGAGGATGACCTGCTCCTGGGTCTCTTCTGCAAATGCAAGGTGCGCACTTTTTTGGCAGACTGCCAACTGAGACGTGTCGGTGAGACTTTTTAGAGGGGATGTCAAAGAAGAGGGGGATGCATAGACTTGGCGTCGAGCCAGCTGGGGGTTTCCCGCCATTTCACGGATTAGTTCTCGATCGAACGCCGAGCGTCCTTGCCACCAAGGCCTTCCTCTTGGCCACTGCCCGGTATTTTCGGATGCCGTGCAAAGAACTGGAACTCACTCTCTTGTCAGCTAAATGAGATGCCTGATATTTTTAGAGGCTAAATTGGCAAATTAGAATTCTTTTTGGGAAGAAATTGATTATTCTATGCAAGGGGTGTGTCCGTCTGTTTGTTTGTTCTGGGGCAATCGAAATTTATATTGTTTCAAAACTTTTATCCAGCTGCATTCTGTTGCAAGAAAATGAACTTTTTATTTAGCATTTTTTGATTGATTTAACATATTTAAACAACTTACAATTTTATTTGTGAAAAAAAAAGAAAATGACTTAGGTAATTCCCCTTGGGAAACTCAATATAATGGAAAGAAAAAGTATTTCACAATGAATAAATTGTATTTTTCTCATAATTTTTACAATGATAAATGAAATAAATTTTTTAAAACATTTATTATATTCAATGATAAATAAATTATGAATTTATTATCTGAAATATATCTTTATTTTTCTAACAATTGAGGCTTTAAAAAAATCAAAATGTATGATCCTCCTCTCGCAGTGTTTTTTCCTAATATAAATTTTTAGCACTCATATATAGAGTTTGTTTCGATATTCTGAATATTATATTTGCTTTTATATTTTTATTAGATAAAAATCATATACTAGCAAAATCTCAGTTTAATATATATGAATTAAAATAAATCAACGACTAGATTTTTCAGCTAATACACTAAACAAACCATGACACTCACGTGTATAATTACCCCTTTTATTTATTTTTCCGAAAGAAAAATGTTAAATTAAAGATTTCTTCACGGGAAAAATAATAAAACAATATAATAAATACCTGCAGAAGTATCCTTTATAAATATCTTAATTTAGAAATATTTTGCATGGGTATATTACTATTTAAAAAATATTAATTATTATTATTGCTTGGTTGGTAGGCCGTTGGATTCGCATCTCTTGGACTACGAGGTCGAATCTGCTAGCTGAAGACTCTCCGTGTGTGTGGTGGCTGACGCTCGTTAAATCTGAAGTTGTCATAAGGTCCTCCATGAAAAAAGTAATACTACTGGGGGGTATTGAGTTAGAGGTGATCGTTCTTTGTTACATATCTAAATTGCGACCTGTGAATAAATGAATGAAGTCCTTTCCGCACAAAGACTTTTTGCTGTATGTGTGCTGAAAATCAAACTTCTGCCCTAGGGTGCCAGGGGTTCACACCCTGAGAAACTGTTGCACCCCTCCTACCGTTGTAAAGCGGAAACACCAGAAAATAACAAATATTATTGTTCAGAAATTCCAGAATTGTTTAAAATTTTCCAAATATAAATGAATAATGTAATTCTTCACCAATCAGAAGAAGAGTTTCCCAAGCTCGACAGATTAGAACCACTCTTATCTAATTTAAATATATACAGAGCATGCGTCTTGTTCGTATCTAAATGTGTTCACAACATCCCGTCGTAGCAAAAGAAATGTGAGTGTTTTTTGTGGGGTTTTTTTTTATTATTCAAGGAATTTTTACAATGGGTTCTTGCAATTTGGTCGTAGAGTAATATTGTAAATGCCTACCTTATTAGCATAAAGTATATGCTAAACATTTTTAAGTCTGCATGATTCTGTGAAACAATTACGATAAGGTCAAGGCTTTGTAAGGCCAAGTTATGGGTTCTCCATAATAATATCTTTATCTTTAGATATAAGATATACAAATTACATTTTAAGAAACTTATTTTCTTTTATACCCCCAAGAATTTTCTGAATGTGTCATATATACTTTCAAATGATCAAAGAGCCTCAATCTCAAATAGTGTAAGGTGTCATCGATCCTAAATTCGACACTGAATTATAATCTGGTGTATAAGTTCTACTAATTTCCACACTTATTGTTTAAATTGTTAGATTACAATATTTTATTAGCTGACTGATTTCTCTTATCTAGTTCTGTGTGGCTTTTCCCCCTTTGACGCAGAATTTGTTTAAAAAGCACCAAGTTTCAAATTCCAAAAAAGTTCACCAAGTAACTACGAAGGCACTGAAGAGTATGAACAGTTACGGATTATAAGATTTTGCTGGCTGGTATAAGCAATTTATATTGTGCTGCCTTTCTTTAAATAAACTACTCGATTAAGTTTCTCGCTTTAGCAGAACATTTAATGTAATTAGTATATCATTGCTTTATTTTAAATTAAATTGATTATTTTTATAATATTAAATAGTTTAATGGAAATTCATGTTTTCTATTCAATTTATTCTGACTCATGGCCTGCATGAAATATTGTTTACGAAGATGCTCTGAGTCCATAAATGCTGTAATAATTAAGTAAAAATGATGAAATAGATAATGATTTACGACCACATGTGATAAAATATTAATGCTACCCTAACATTTTATAATTTCGTAAGATAAATTTGTCTTACTACCAAATAAAATGTTTCATTTTTTACAATTTTCTCTTTGGCTACAATCAGGCTGCATTCTCCTTCAGGTTAGAGACTCTAGGAAGTTGTTCGAATTGAAGTCTGTCTTGGATATGGTAGGAACAACCTGCTGTCTTCCTTGTGATCTGGGCTTCCTGAGTTCGAGTCCCAGCTCGGGAATGGTAGTTATTCTGTGCTCTATCTATAATGTGTGTAAATGTGCCCCCCTGTAAAAAGTGGCTGTGCAAGCGAATGTGATGAGGGAGTAGCAAAAATCGTCTCTTGGCTCTTGTTGGCGCTATTATAAAACAAGAGACGCTGATTAGGCTTAAAATCGCTGACTACCTCAGTGAGCTTTTCCATGGCAAGTGTCATTCGAAACAACTACAGGAATTACCTTATAATTTATTTTTACATTATTATATGAGCGATGACAAAATTGTGTAGTTTTATAAGATAGTTAAATGGAAGGATATATTATACTAAGTTCTATTTACTCTAGTTTTCTAAAATAGAATACAAGTATATAACAAGATTTTATAACGTATAAATTTTATTTGATTTAAACACGGAGGAAGTAAACTGCATCTTTAATTTCAGAGTGTAAGTTTCGAAAATAACCGATATTTTGTATTTAACTTCATTTTGTTTTTGAGCTTTCACTTCCTTGTAATTATCAAGGAACTATCCCATTGTTTGAAACTGCATTTTCTTTTGCTCACAAGACTTTTTTTAATTAAATTTTTGTTAATAATTATAGCATCTAAAAGACAGTACCGTAACTGAGCATTGTGTTTTATAAGCAACCATGCATATCGCAAAGGCAAAATATGCGACATTCTGCAAAAAAATACAATAGTTTATTTTCAAATGGGGTTATTTTCTGTTTCTCTGAAAAAAAAAGACTTCCTTAATGAATTTGTTCTTTTTTTGTGGACAGAAAGCCTTGGCGTCGCTTTTGTAATGTGGAAATTCTAATGAATTTCTGAAACGCAGACGATTCTACGCTACGCAGACGATTTCGCGGTAATGAACGACAGAAGAAACGTAATATCCAAACATAATCGTTTTGCCAATAACCCATAATTTCCGTTAAATCAGAGAACAAAATGCTTTCGAACACGTGAATTCCGACAGGCACATAATAATTAAATTCTGGTATGTTTTTAAATTGTTCTTTTTTTTATCCGTGATATATTATTCTAGAAGGCTTATGAAAGATTCTAAAAAAATATTTTATTTATTTAATTTTAGTTTTGAAAACATTTTTATTTTCTTTAATTTTCTTGTATACAAAAAAGTATTGCAATTTCCAAAAAATTCGAAAAATTTGGAATTCGAAAATTTTCGATTTTGATGAATCTTTATGCTTTAAACCTCTCTGAGTTCGAAACACATATTTTTGTCGTTTGTTAAACGTTTTTAACTAGACGGCTCAAATTTGGCTCAAACCAAATTTATATATTACTATCGAATTTTTAATGAAATAAATTCGCAGGAAGTATAACTACAAAATTCAAACAGTTAGACAGATAAAATTAGTTACAAAATGTAGATATCTATTTTTGAAACACTCAGAAGCTACTGCACCCCTCTTTTCGCGGTAAAAAGCGGACACGACATCATCATCTATTTTTGAAACAAAATTCGCCAAAATTCGGTTGACCGTTTGTCGGTCATTACTTTTGTATGCATATAAACGCAATAACTCATAAACGCAATGATTCAAATCAATACTATTAGTGAGGACTATGACTATGGTTTTATGACAAATGTTGCTTTCAATTGGCTAGCAGAAAAGGCATTCGAAATGCTAAATTTTCACCAAAATGCTAAATTTATGCCAAATATCTATTAAAAATGCTAAATTCACCCCAAATATCTATATTTCGTAACTATCGTATTAAAATGAAATGCATCGAATGCTTGTCTTTACCCAAGGTATACCATTTTATGCGGAAAAAGGGTTATAAAACCTTTACTGGAGAAGGCGTGAGAAAGTTTCATAGAGACCATTCCCACCGATTTTATTTAGAAATACTCAGTAGAAAAATCAATTGTGTCTTTGGAAACTTTTTTTCAAAACTGCCCACAGTACATTTATGAAATTATTATTGAAATAATCTTTTTTTTTTGACAAAACTACAAGGAATTTATACCGCATGCTGGCTATTTAATGCTGGCTATTTGAGTTACAACAAACTTCATATTTGGTTTCCAAATTTAAAAAGAATTCAGACTATTTTGGGGTAAAATATCTTTTAAAAAAAATAACAGTCTCTTAATAGATATATTTTGCACTCAACAAGCTGCAACTGAACACATTAATTAATTATTTAATACTGGTAGAAATAGTTTTCAGATTGTTCCGATGAGTATGACTTTAATTCCTGTATAATTCAATTTTGAAGCTGAATATAGTGTAGGCAAATCCAGGTGGTGATTTTGAAAATCCACATTAAACACCACAGCCAATGAAAAAAGACACAAGGTATTGATCAAACATCAACAAATACGCATTTTGTGTGGGACTGTAAGGATTTAGATTTAAAAATTATTTTTTTAAACCTTATTTCTTGAACAGAGCAAACCCGAATCCTTACAACTTGTAGGCTTAGTCATACCATAACACATTGAAACTAAGTTTGTAGATGTCAGATTTTTGCAAGAAAGGGGACATACATCCTTATCAGAAATTAAGCTGCTAAATATGCCAAAAGGAAACATTCACAAGTAAGCGAAATAATGAATTGGCTAAATAAGCCAGACGTTATAGCCATCAAGCACAATTTGCATAGGCGCTTTCGGTTCCGTTTTAAAAATAATCCTTGTTGTCTCTGAACCCGACCCAGGCCAGAAGCATTAAAAGCTGTTCGGCTGGTCCCACCCTGGAAATATGGAAGTTGAACACCAAATGCCAAGCCCTTTCAGACTTGTTGGAAAATTTGCGTAAATCATAAAGGGTGGTATAGAAAAAAATGCGACATGATAAACGTTGTTGATCATTTAAACTTCCAATCCAATCTAGGTCAAAAACATAGAAAGGAGACCTTGTTCCATCAAAATATATTTTAATAAAACCCGAACCGATCTATATCGCCATGATCCTGAGGAATTATAGAAATTGTATAATGAAATAAAAATAGAAAATATTTGTAGAGATGATTATCAGAATTGTAAAAATATTCCAATCAATCCAGAACTGAGTTTCATCGCGATGATCCTCAGGAATTGTAGAAATTGTATAAGGAAATAATAACCGAAAATATTCGTATAGATTACCTTTAGGATTACAAACATATTCCAATCAAGTCCAACACAGAGTTTTATCATGATGATCCTCAGGATTTATA
>JAOUZG010006261.1:3278014-3294698 GCA_026289955.1 Argiope argentata
AAATAATAACCGAAAATATTCATATTGAATACCTTTAGGATTACAAATATATTCCAATCAAGTCCAAACAGAGTTTTATCATGATGATCCTCAGGATTTATAAAAATTTTGCAAGGAAATAATAACCGAAAATATTCGTATAGAATACCTTTAGGATTACAAACATATTCCAATCAAGTCCAAACAGAGTTTTATCATCATGATCCTCAGGATTTATAAAAATTTTACAATGAAATAATAACCGAAAATATTCATATTGAATACCTTTAGGATTACAAACATATTCCAATCAAGTCCAAACAGAGTTTTATCATGATGATCCTCAGGATTTGTAAAAATAGCACAAGAAAATAATAACCGAAAATATTCGCAAAGGTAGATGATCGTTCGGATTGTAAATATATTCCACCCAAGCCAGAATCAATCTATATTGCGCTTGTCCTCAGGAATTATCGAAATTGTATGAGGAAAAAACAACAGAAAATATTCATAATCGTCAGGATTGTAGATATATTCCAATAAAGCCAAAACCAAATTTTACCATGATGATTCTCAAGAATTGTAAAAATTCTAACAGGAAATAGCAATCCAAAATATTCAAAGAAATTGCCGTCAGGATTGCAAATATTTTCCAATAAAGCCAGAACCGTGCTTTACCGTGATGAACTTCAAGAATTGTAAAAATTCTGACAGGAGATCTAAAATATTCATAGAGATTGCCGTCAGGATTGCAAATATTTTCCAATAAAACCAGAACCGTGTTTTACCGTGATGAACTTCAAGAATTGTAAAAATCCTATAAGGAAATAGCAATCCAAAATATTCGTTCAGACTGTTGTCATGATTTCAAATCTGTTCCAATCAAGCCCAAATCGAATTATAATCGTGATGATCCTCAGAAAATGTATGAGGAAATTACTTCGAGATGATGGATCGCAACATCGTGATGAATAGCAATTGTAGAAATTGTATAAGGAAAATAACAAACGAAAACACTTGTTGAAAAACTAAACAACCATCGGCCAATGACAGAAGCCAGAGGCACTCGCGGACGTCAACAAAGCGTTGACAGCATTTTCCATGGCCCGTGCGCTACCGGAATCTGGGTAAAGCCAAGTCGGCGAGCGAAAAAGAAAAGGAAATATAGTTCAGGGTTTGTGATGGAAAGAAAGATAAAATGAATTGGTGTCCTACTTTCCCTTCGGGAGCCAGAGGAACGAGGAAGTCGGGAGCAACCACTTCCTCCTTTCGCTCCCAAACTCACTTTTCCACCCCGTTCTATTCTTGGAAGGAAGCTCTGCGGTCGAATTTTTACTGTGCACCTGCATTCCTATCAAACCATTCAGATCCGTCGCATATTTAGCACCTGAGATTCAGGTTATAAATTGTTGCAATGTCAGTGGAGTAAAGGCTGCCAAGAAATCTCAGATCTTCCGGTCTGGAAACTGACCCGAATTTCAGACGTGCAACTAACTTTTCGCCCTTTTCGCAGATGAATTAATGGGAATTATTTCGTTATTTTGCGTGGAATTTTCATTCTTCTTAAATAAACAGGAAAGACAGAAGAATTTTCTTTTGGTTTGATTGTCATATGCAAGTATCGCCTTTTCTTATTTTTTTTAACATTCTACAAAAAGAAATTTGTATTGGGTTGGTGATAATTTTTTTTTGGTAATGGGGCAATCCTTGTGCATTACAAAGTACAGCACAAAATATCTTACAATTACATACATAGATAAAAACAACAGGGAATAAAAACAAAGTATATGAATAAAAACAAGATTAAATAAAAACTGAAGCAGCAAGGCTTATACATTAAACATTTAAGAATAAAAAAATACATTTAAAGAATACATTTAAAGAATGAAAAAAAATTCTATTTTGTGGTCGACAAAAACATGAAGTGGAGGTGTAAATTTAATATTACATGTATTGAGATCTACAATAACAAGTAATAGCAAGTACTCTACATTTTAAACTCCACCCACGCTTCAAGACCACGGATCAGTGTCCAATAATCCAAATTTCTTGAAATAACAATTGAAATTGCCATGGCCAGTTAGAAATTTGGTCAAACGAAAATCCCTAAAGCAATGCTTGTTCTTTAATCTTTGTGAAATTTTAAAGAAAAGTAGTAAAATAAAGAGGTAGTTAATGAATTGTGGTACAGCTCTTTCCATAAGAGGATGGTCTTTTTGTGATTTGGCGCATAATTATCATGCGTTTTTAAAGAATATTATCGGACGTTATTGAACTCTATTTATTATGAAAAAGGAAATATATAAATTCAACAGTAACATTTTCAAATGATTAATCCAAGTTATAGTCAACATCGCCTTCAATAATTGCTTTTTTCTTGGAAAACAGTCGATTCTACAGATCATGATTCTTGATGGCAATCCATACGTTGACTTCTGCCACTAAGTAATCGGAATGGTTATAAACTTTGTTCGTTTGCTTGTTTTTTAGCCACCAATTGGTAGTCGGTAGGCACTTCTGTGGGAGAATAAGGGAAACGTGGAAGTAGTTCCTAGCCCTTATTGGTGATACATTCGACAACACATCGTTCAATACACGGACGAGGATTATCATGATGGAAGACGATAAGCATAATATGACCAATATGTTGTTGATATTAGTGGCACTTGTCTCGGACAAGCTAGGCATCAGTGAGTTTTTAGCCGAAAAAAGCGTCTCTTTTTTTGAAGTAGCAGCAACTAGGGCAAGAGTACGACTTAGCTATTCAATCATCGCAGTCACTTGTACAGACCCTTTTTAAAGGGGTTACACTCATGTGCCTTACAAATAGAACACAGAAGAACAACCATGCTCAAACCGGAACTCGGACCAGGGACGGCCAGCTCTCGAGGGAAAACGCTCTACCCCTATGGCAGGACGCCGGCAGGACGAATATGAATCTGATTGTAGACACGCATTTTTATAAGCTAAATATAGAAGAATATTTTCATTCGTAAGCTTATAAAATATAGTAATTTTTATTAAAATATAGCACGTTAAAGAAATGTCTGATTATCATACATCAACCCAATATATTTATTAATTTTTTTGATGACGTAATTATAACATCCACTAAAATTACTTTAAGGCATTAATTTTGGCTGAATATCTAGTATATACTGCTGTATAGTATACTGAATATATAGTACTTTTTCTTGTGTACAGCCAACCGCTGAATGTAGTAGTATAGATAGGATTTGTTGTGGTCTCCTGTGTGAACTTATAGTACTGGGGGGGAGGATCGTTAATCGATCAGTAAAAAGTTCGAATTAGTGTTACAATGTGTTAGCTTACGTTATACCCAGACAATTTGCATACAAAATTTTGAAATAATTTTAAGAGCGTGGATGAAAGCCTGCAGTTCATCCCAACACTAGATCTGAACTGAATCATGGCACCAAAAGACTTCGGAAGATTTTGTCTGTGACTTCGTTATAATTAGTTATAATAGTGTTAAAAGAGAGTATACAGTACCTATACAGTACCCATATAGCTGAAAATATAGAGTACCTTGTGCTTTCAAACCCTGTGATAGTTTAAAGACACAGGGTGTGATATATGTAGGGCCTTAAAAGTTTTGAACGACCTTGGGTAAAATAATTTAACGACCTATAGGAATTGTAATTAGGAATTTAAAAGTCAATACCCAATGAAATTATCTAACGAATAAAATAACTGAAGATCAAAAAGAAAAAGAAAGCCACCTGTTCTTTGATTCCTTAAAACTTTACAAGTAGTAGCGTTTCCAAAAATGGATTTAGCTGATCGGTCTCCGCCACTTTTTCTTGTATTTTCGCCTCTTTTTATCGTATTATTTCCAAATTTGCCTAATGCTCACAACTGATACACTTTTCACAGATGAATTAGGGGTAATTTGCATTTAGTAGACTTCATTTCAATTTGTTTTCAGTAGACTTTATTTTACCTTTTTCAGTAGAATTTTCATTCTTAAACAAACAGAGATGGAAGCAAAAAGTTCTTTTATCTGATTATCTAATCCATTTTGAGATTATACCGCTATTTCATATTTCGTAATGTTTTATGAAAATAAATTTATATATTTATTTAAATTTGTTGAATGATTCGTGATCACAACATCCACTAAAATTACTTCAAAGTCAGTAAGTTTGTCTGAAGATATAGTAACTTGCTTTATATCTAGTATTTACAGGTGTATATTATACTGTTGTATAGTAACCTCTGTATAATACTCTGAATATATAATATCTATATAGCTGAAAATATTTAGTAGACTTTTAACTCTTTGCAGTCTGATGTCGAGTGTGACTCGACATTCAAGATTGTGCATCATTTTGACATTTTATTTATTTATTTTTCAAATTTAATTGTTAAAAAACCCTACATTATAGTTAAGAGATGTTGATTAATTTTTCTAAGAAGTTCCACTTAAAAGAATTATATATACTTATTTTTCATAGTAATAAACAAATCTTTGTATTAGGTGAATATTTTTGAATCGAATTATTTTTCGGACTGCAAAGGGTAAAAGTGTGGATCTTCAAAATCAAAAGTTGCGATATATTTTTCTGTGGGGTCTTAAAAAATGAGAACATCCTAAGGTGGAATCATTTAATTTGAATTTGAATAGTTTAATTTTAGAAATTTGAATGTCAATGCTCAACAAAAGTATTTATCGAATAAAATAAGTAGGGACAAAGAGAAAAATAAGGTCGCCTATTCTTTGATTAATGCCATACAATTTTGCAAGAAAATGCCTTTTCAAAAATGGATTTTGCTGGTCACTCTCAACCACTTATTGCATTATTTACATATTTGTCTAAATGTATTTTCTGCATATTGTGTTAATTGAAATATTAAAGATATAGAAATAATGTATTCAATATTTCAGTTAACACAATAGAAAATTTTAGATACATTTACAATATAAACAGCATTATAATTTTGAAAATAATCACTTTAACAGCACAAATAATTTTCCTTAATATTTGCATTATGAATAAGGATGTAAATCTGATGCCTTATTTAAATACCTATTGTATCATTAGCCATGTATTACAAGCATCGTCTAGGAGTTTATTAAGGTTACTTACATTTCATGTTTTCCTTTCAGCTTATTTAAAATTAAAATTAAATATTTTTTACTACAATGTAACACTAATGTAACGAGCTTTTAAATACCTTTGGATCAGTTACACTCTAGATTACAGCCCAATTAGGTCACTGTTTAAAATGAGCCGGCTTCTATGGTTACATCCGGTAAAAGGATATATCTTCAAGCAAAAGGTAGAATTAAAATGGTGATTAATGTAAAAAAGAAATTCTTCACCGGATTTGAATGAAAGTATGATACATAATCAACACGCTTGAATCTATCTTCTAAAATATGTAACAAAAAATGGAGCCTTCACAGTTCTAGTTTTTTTCGAACTGCAGTGTATTATTTCAACCTGAATTCATGAATACATTTTTGAAGAAATTGAGCCTGAAGTGGTCGGTTAATTGATATGTAACTTCAGGATCAAAAAGTGATGGGTCCCACATAGATTTCACACATGCTGCCGGGAGTAATCTGTTTGGTATTTTTTGTGAGTCGTATGATCTGGCAATGGTACGATTTAAGATTGATTCAAACCTCTTAATTTCTGAGAGGAAAAAATTATTATTTGCCAATTTCTACCGATATATTCAAATGCAAAAACGATTATGTTGTTGTTATTACTTATGGCACTTGCCATGGACAAGGCCCGCTGATACATCAGCAGATTTTAAGCCGAAGACAAAAGTCAAGTAGCTCCAACTAGGGCCAAGAGTACAACTTTAGCTACGCACTCATCACATTCACTTGCACAACCCCTTTTTACAAGAGGGCACAGTCACACATCTCACAGATAGCACACAGAAGAACAACCATGCCCGAACCAGGACTCGAACCCGGCACTCTTAGAACACGACGAAGGCTCGCTACCTCTCTGCCAGAAAGCCGGCTCCAAAATAATTATAAACACGTTTAACATAAGATTTATCTTTTAAATGAAAAAAACATTTTACTTGGTGGAGAAAAAAAATAATTTCTCACTCACAAAAGTAGCACTCATTGATCCTCTTCAGGAAATCCTGAATTGGCCCTGAAGCATCAAAGTTAGTGGACGCAGTTGTTTGACCTTTGGAAGAGTCTGGTAAAGAAATTAATTTGAAGTTTTTTTTATAGTGAATAGTAAAATTGCTATTGGCAAGCGAGGAAAGGTATTATTTATTTAGATGTTAAATCTTTTGAGTTATCAAGTCTTGATTCAGCAACTTTTCAATCTTAAATTCGAAACTTTAATCATTAAATCCCTGTTTCTTCAATGAACGAACAGCAAAACTTAAAAATTATGTGGATTTAATTCTTATATAGTGAAAAATATTAAAAAAACTTTTCATACCAATTCCAAAATGTATTGAATGTTTTTAGGGTTTTAATGTATTGAGTTATAAATTTTGAAGTGTATTGAGTCTTTTTAATTATTTATCTCCCCTCCCCCTTTTTTTGCTGTTAATCATGGGCAAATGATGAAAAAAATTTCTAAGAATTGTTGCTTCTCAAAATTACCCTGTTTGTACTTAAAATTACCTAAATGGATTAGTAATACTCAGATGCTTTTATTCATTTTCAACTATGGTGGATGAATGAAGAAAATTCATAGAATGAGAATAAAGACATCAGTTTCTTTATTTTTCGTTATATTAGAGATATTTTAATTTTTTATTTAAAGATAAAATGAGCAGAAAAGAAAATTTGTTTTAAAAAATATTTAATTTCAAAACCCTTTTTTTAAAAAAACTGAAGCCAAGTATTCCCATTCGTTTCCAACAAATTTAACCAAAGTTAAAAGAATAAAGAGGATGTCAAAGAAAATAAAGTGTTGTCTCATTCTTAGCTCTTGCCAACACTTTGAACTAGGTTCCAAAGGAAGTAACCCGCGGTAACTAAGCAACACAGAAGATGGAGAAGACGTTTTTGTTGTTAAATATTAACTCCTATTGTGTTTGAGAATCCGTAGTGACAAACAAGGACCAATTCTAATTAAGAACACTTATCCAAAATGAGGTCCCTGAACTGGTTTTGCATCTACATAACGAAGACTATGAGGATCTGCCAAATGTTATAACATGTGGTGCTGCACTTTCTGCAAAATAGAGCTGATTACAGCAATTCTTTCAAAGTATTCGACGAGTCATATAGAACAGAGCCTTGGGTATTTTTCCTATTAACACCAGTCAATCATAATCTTTACTGTGGATTGCTAAAACTTCACATTCACACTGCTTTTTCGGAGAGTAATTTAAATATGACAACAATTAAAAATCTAGTATTCTGTTTGTCTTCTCTATATTTATAATCCTCAGAATCAAACAAGAGCCAGTTCTGATTGGCAGATTGATTCGAATTGATGTTGACCTGCTGGAATTAGATTTATGAGATGAAAGCATGTCAAGTACAATATGTTCATTTCTGAGCTTGTGGTGAAATAATCTTATTAGGTGTGTACGGCCACCTATCTGAGAGCTTACCGTAGGCATTCTTTTTATATTTCTACTGGAGGATTTATCACAGAATGCCACAACATCCAATCTATTTACTCACTCTGAGAGCTTATATAAAAAAAAGGAAAATAAATCAATGAAAGGTATTGGATAGGTTCTTTATAGGTTGTCTGCTTATTGCAATATTTCTCATGACACGACATCTGGAAAATATTTGTAAATCATCCCAATCATGTCTTCTATTTCTTAAAATAAGCATAGCAATTTTGATTAGAATTGAATTGGTGAAGCATAAGTTGTGGAACAAAATTAAAATCTCGAATGAGTTCACGGATGGATCATACAGCTCAAAAGGTAGTTTTAAGTCTGTAATTTTAATTTACTTAAAACTTCTGATTTGTTGAAGATAGACAAATTATTCGAATCCAGAGGATTATTCATTGTAGTAAACAGTTTGGGATATGAAAAGTTTTTTAATGTTTTTCACTACATACTAATAAAATCCAAATAATTTTTAAATTTTACTGTTTCTTTCATTGAAGAAACAGAGACTATGATTGAAGTTTCGAATTTAAGATTGAAAAGTTGATGATTCAAGACTTCATAGCTCAAAAGATTTAACATCTAAACAAATAATACGTTTCCTCGCATGCAAATAGCAATTTTATTATTCATAACTAATTCTGAATCTTAAATAAATGTTAACCGGCATCCTGGCAAGGAGTAGTGAGTCTTCCCCGTGATATGGGTGTCGAGGGTTCAAGTCCCGGTTCGGGCATGGTTGTTCTTCAGTGCTCTATTTGTAAGGTGTGAGACTGTGCCCCACTGTAAAAAGGGTTTTTACAAGTGAATGTGATGTGTGTGTAGCTAAGTTGTACTCTTGGCCCTGTTTGGCGCTACTTTAAAACAAGAGACACTAATTTCTTTTTAAAATCGCTGATGCATCAGCGAGCTTCTCCATGGCAAGTGCCATTAGAAACAACAACAAATAAATGTAAGATAATAATTTTAAAGATTATAATTTATCCTCTATGTTTAGAGCAAAAGCGAATGTTCACTAAAACGAATCCTCATTTCACAGTTAAAGGAAATTAAATCTCGAAAGTCTTATAATGTGTATTTCTTCCTGTTTCCGCAAATACAAGTGAAAGCAAAGGATCATTCTTATTTGTTTATTAAATGCATTGCAATGTTAAAGTAGTTTGAGAAGCATCAATAACATTACTGAACAGTAGGGGGACATATGTTTATGATTGAGATCCTTATAAAGAAGAGATGTTAGGACAATAACAATATTTATATGCCTTTTATATTACAATATTTCGGATCGATTCGCCTTAAGATTTCAAGCCTTTGTTTCAATTACAGTCCAGCCGCCATATATTAACAATATTTATGCAGGCATTTGATTGTTCTCGATGTATAATTTATGTGCCAATGATTACCAGAAACAAAATAAAATTTAATTTAATTTTGATACTTCAATAATTTTTTTGAAAAAAATCTCAGAGTCGTTGACAAGTGTCCTTTGTCCAGTTTTAAGATGCTTTATTAATTCAACTACTATACAAAGATCGCAAAAATTGTTGAATATTTTAAATATGTTAATTATTACAAATATTAGCGATTGACCACCAAAGTTAATGAATTCTTTGTTATTGTTCGCAAATGTCATGTATGTAATTAATAACACACAAGTGCATTTATCAGAGAGTATTCCAAAAAAGTTTTGGAAAGACAACTTCCATTAATCAATTTCAAAGTTACCTTTTTTTCTCGAGATGCTCAGCTTTAATTCGTTTTTTTCCCAATTCGAATTTTGGAAGGAATCGAATTTTTATCTTGATTTTATCAGTTTGTAATTGCTCTGAGTCAGTTGAAGATTATGGTCAGAATTATGGTTGAATCAGTTCCATTTTTTTAATAAGTCGCCCAGCTTTTTTGCTTCATAGAAGAATGAGAAAAAACCTTGGTTTGAAATTTGAATATTTCATACATCAATTGGACGTAGAATTTTATACCTTACCTCAAATTTGTGGATGTCTATCAAATTTTGAACAAAACCCATTCAGAAGAAGTCAATTTGTTTGGCTGTTTGAGTATAAGCAAATTTGATAACTAAAAATTCAAAGAGAGAGTAAGATAAAATTTGGCGTAGTCATTTAACATTTAAAGAGTAGTTATGCATCAAATTCGGAACCAAAATCGTCTAGAGCGTAATCCTCTTTCAATCTTTATTTTCACAATTTTGAAAATTCCGATAACTCCAAAACGTAATGTTTTAAATAATTATATGAAATCTGATAATTATTTTATTTTGTGATTACATTTATAGATTTCATATAAAATTTAGAATTTAATAGAAAAAAATCCAAGATGTATATATAAGGTCCTAGTGTTTGTGTATTAAGCGATTAATCGCCAAAAAATTGCCTAACATCGCGTGTTAATAGGTTTTTTTATTAGTTTAATAAAATTAAATATACAAAAATATAAATAAATATATTTAATTTAAGTATATTTAATCTTTCAGAAAATTATTACACGTGCTCGGATATATGTCTGACGGAAACGTCATTTATTTTGTTTCCACGAGCGCAACTTTTAACTTTGTTTCCATGCGGCTTAGTATTTCATTCCCGCAGTTAAGAGCTTTTCCACCCTAATTGTTACACGCTGTTCTCATATAACCACCGCCTTCAAGTCGAGAAGTTGAATCCAACCACATGACATTTCCCAAAATAATCCTCCTCATTACCAGCGCTGCCGTTCTCATCTCTGACAGTGCTTGGCGTCGACACCAGAGAACCCACCCGAAGGATCCTGACGGCATCATTTCGCTGGGGGAGTGACGCGAACCATCTGACTGGCACGGACGACACGTGATCCTTGATTCAGAGGAGCATCGTCTGCCTGCGAGAAACCCTAACCGCCCCAGACTGACTGTTTGCCAACAAAGGACAGAAATACCACAACACGAGGAGACATAAATAAATATGCTCTAAAAACTCGATGTAAGGATCCGATCTAAATCCAGAAGGCACCATTCAAAGAGGGACTATTTCTGGAGAGGGTGACGCTGCTAGGAGTCGGCAAGTCGAGACGACGCGGTTGACTGCACCCCAGAACATCAGGTAGGGAACGGGCGATCCTGTGGTTGTGTGTTGTCAAAACGCAGAACTCCTTCCATCAAAAAAAGTTCGGGCCTTACTCATAAAACCACAAGTCAATTTATAGCTGGGAAGAGCATTCGCGGGGTCGTTTACACCCACAATCCTTTCAAGACCTTGCTTAATTTGCCAGCCTCACATGACTGTCACGAGTATTTGAAACCTCGTCACCCTCAAATTGGTTTGTCAAGGGTCTGGAAAATTTTAAGCGCTTGACGTGTTAGGGTTCTCTTTTTCCCCCCTGCGTCATGGGTTGAGGTTTTTTTTTCTTCAGTTTTTGAGCTAATTTGATTCATGTATTTGTTCTTATTTATGAATCTTTATTATTATAAATTAAGATTTAATAAAAAAAATTAAAGTGGTTTTTTTATTTAAATGAGTTAAAATCAAACCTTATTAATGATTTGATTAAAACTGAAATTTTAAAAAAATGACATCAATAAATGCCGATGATGATACCATTTTTAAAAATAAAAAAATTAGATTAATCAGTCTATTAATAATGACGTCGTGTATTTATTCGACAACTCACGAGAGAAATTTTGCATTCAATTTAGTCATTGTATTCGAAAAGTATCCACACACTTTTAAAAACAAAGTTCGTTTTCTTATTAATTAAATAAGTAAAATAAGAATAATTAATTCGTACTTAGGTCAGCAAAAATTTGTTTTAGTTACTTTTTAGTAAATAATTATAATTAATATAAATAATTTATTAAAATATTATTGATTTTCGCAAGACTTGAAATCGCATTTTTCTCTTTCAAGCGAAAAACACTGAAATCCCCGCATTTTACCGATTGAATTACTGCCTGTCGATTCTAATTTTCGTTACAAACTGCTAAAACTCTATTTACAGTATTAAACATTAATTGCATTTAATTAATAAATTAATATTTGAAAAAAAACTGCATTAACCTCAATTGTCATCCACTACAAGTTTTAAAAAATTTATTTGAACTCGAATCAATGAATAAAAAGTATTTTATTAATGATTCAAAATTTGAACCTGTTATATAAAAGGAGAAACTAATCTAATAGTAGGAATTGAATAAGATATTATTTAAAAAATGGCATCGTAATTGTGACTTGTGTGGTATTAAATGCATGAAGCAAAAATCGTTTAGAACGTTTTCCAGATAGAATGTTCGACTGAAAGCTACTAATTTTGCCATATAATTATTTCTCGAGTGATAGGCCTTCATTAATTGCAGATTCTTCAAGATTTTAAATATATTTTTGATTAAAAATTAATCAAAAATTCAATGCTCTCCTCAATAAATCCGGGTCATAAAAAAACAAAAAAATCTTTATAACTTAAAAAAATTTACTAATTTCATTTCTATGTATTTTTTAAATATGCATAGTTAAATAAATAATTTTAAAACCATTTGAAGTATATATTTTATATCAACGCTTTCCATTTAATTACTAATTGGATTTATACTTACTCACGGTAAAAAGATACTGTTGTTTTGTGTGTGTGCGTGCGGATAGGAACTATTGTATGCAAAATTGATAATTTTGGGCTGGACCTCGTAATTTTTATACACGATGAGATGACGAGGACGACATCTGAGGTGGCATTTCGCTCTCCACTACACCAGTGAGAGGACGTTTGTTCCTGACAGATTTAACGTGTAACAGACTCCCTTACACGTCGATTCTGTGAAGAAATCGGGTCTCGAACTTGAAAATTTACGGTTGTGAGTCGTGACATAACCACTAAGTCACCATAGCCCGAATCATGACGAATAATCCCGGATCAAGGTTATAACAGTATCGAAGTATGAAATTTCAAACTTAAGGTTCAAATCGCCTTAAGAAAATTTGTTTTCTCCTTCGTAGGAAGTATTAAAAAAAGTATTGTAATCATCAAAAAATTCGAATTCGAGCTTTAGACAACTCTCTCCATTTCGGACTTGCCTGCCTGTGCCCAAGGAAAAAAATACTTTTTCCTTTCTTGTATATGAAATATACAAAACAAACGTTTCATAATCGTCAAAAAATACGAGCTTTTTCTGATTTGACGCGTTTTGTACCTTCCTGAAATCGTAACACTCATTTTTGAATTTCTATTTGTGTGCCTATGAACAGGGCACAATATGCTGTTTCCTCAAAATGTATTAAATTTTGAATGAATTCCAAACTGGAAAAGATGCTACCCGGTTTTCTGGATTCAATAAGTACAAAACTGTGATCTCAGCTGTCGTCTTCGTCATCTGATTGCGGTTCAAAATTACAAGGTCCGTCCCAAAATAGCCCTAGAGTTGTTTTACTATGGGATAATATAACTAAACAAAATTACTTTTTGTACAATTTGTTTAAATAATTATATTTTCAGATGCATTAAAATATATTATTAATTTTTAAAGATTACCATCAATTTATTATTTTTAAAAAAACTTTTTACTTTCTCCTATACAGAAAGTATAGTAATTGTCAAAAATTTGAACTGGAGAATTGGACGAATCTCTATGTTCAAAAGAACAATTTTTTTGTAAAATACCCATCCGTCTTGTTCAAAAGTGCCATGATCTAGGTGGAGGAAATTTAATACATTGCCCTTACACCAAATATTTGCAGATTTTTATCAAATTTTGAGTAAATGTTTGATGGAAGTCCCTGTTCTATTGTTCAAATATAAGTTAGGTAGAGAGTTGGAAAACGAAAAGTATTAAATGTACAAAATTTCGCACACAGATGTAAGATCTATAGTGTGAACATCAATTAAATTAGGAGCCCCATCAAATGACGGATTGACTGTCTATCTGTCTGTACTTTAAGAAATAAGTATATTCGATAATTCCAAAAGCAATGGCTTAAAAATATCAAATTTGTTATGGGATTTTGTATCTAAATGTAGGTTTCTATTTCGTTTCCAGTTCACTGTGGAAAATACGTCTAAAACACGAAATTGATTTTCTGATACTATTAACGCATGCCTAGGATTAACCACCAAAAAGTGCGCCAAAGGTGTTGGAGAAGATTCAGTAAAAATATTAAACACAACCACCAAAATTTAATATTTTGTAAATATTATACACCAGTGCCATGTACGGTGTTTTGGAGCATGATAAGTTTATTAAAGGGTATGCCAGAGAGTTGTGGGGAGACCACTACCACGGCTTTTTAATTGATGCATTATTTATTCTGTTAAGCATATATTTACATCCAACCGATTGACTGGAGAGATTATTCTGTATCCGTGACAGCAGATACTTTTGTATTACAGTATAATTTTTGGTTCTCTTTTTGGTTTTATGTTCGTCAAAATTCAATCTAAATTTACGCCCTTTATAAATACTTTCCCTAAGAAGAATCCGAGGACTTCAAGTGAAAAAATTAATTCGGAAAACAAATGCAAAGATGCATATAATATTAAAATAGAATATAAATTATAGGAAACTATCATACATTAAATAGTTCATTAGAATTCGTCAAACGCTTGCAAAATTGTTATCGTCCTTTCAGAAGACACGAGACCGCGGTGGCCCGCTGGTGAGGTCTCGGCTCGTGAGCCGGAGAGTTTCAGGTTTGGGACCTGAATCTGCTGAAGAACCTTTGTCTAAGGGGGTCTGTTTCACGTTAAACCAATCAGGGCCAAACCTCCTCCAGCTGGGTTGATGTGGTGTTCAGAGGAGGTGCCAGCTCAGGTGTCGTCCTCGTCATCTGACCATAGTTTAAAACTACGTGGTACGTTTCAAAATAGCCCTAGGGTAGCTTTACAACAGGACGTTAATATAACTGAACTAAACTAAATTTCAGAACAAACGACAAATTGATTGGATTAAAATCTAATCAATAAGTACCAGATAACCGTGTCGATAACTGCGATGAATTTTATATCGTTATTACTGAAATTGACATTGCTTTCAAAATTGCTGTCTCTCATTCTCTTTGATAAAGAAAAATTTGAAACAATACGTCGAATAGTTGCAGATTGGTAGAATTATGGAACTTTAATGATGGATTTTAATCTGCTTTATATTATTGATTGTAAGTAAATATTTATTTAACCACAGACATTGAACAATATCTTTTATGTTAGTTCTTTTATCATATTTATTTGCTGCATTATTATATTTTCGAATGCAGACTTTCAGATTACTATAGCGAGAGAAAATATTCGAATTATCAAAGTTTTTTTTTAAATGCAGGAACATTCTTCAAGATCAAATAATGTTGCAAAGGTTCAAGAAAAATGAATCATTAAATGATCGTTTGGTCTGACATGGAACTTAAACTTTTAGAAATAACATGACTGCTTGGTTGTTTCTCGTTCGTTGTATATATCTACATTGTTTTCTCATATTTAAATGTTTTATTTGTCCAGGAATCGGATTTTTTAAAAAAATTATATAATTTATATATCTATGATCTATACCATCTAGAGCTTTCATATCCTTTATAACCTTTTTATTTCAGCGAGGGTTAACACTGCGCATTCATTGGGCACCTCGATTCTTCATTCTTTGATTTATTTGATAACCTGACAAAGGACCCTTTCGTATTCCTGTTAGAGAAAGATTATTACAAAATTTATTAAATAGCAAGAAAGTTTAAATACATTTTTAGTAATTAAAACAAGTCAATATATTTTCAGCTTTTGAATTATTAATATAAATTCTTATGCTTATACAAATATAAGTGAACGTTTCATCACTTATAAAAGTCCAACAGTATTTATATATATAAATAAGTTTAAAACAATCAAAAAGAAGTATTACTTTTTAGATCTAGAGAGAGAACAAATACCTGCAAATCTTTTGATAATATTCTTTCAAATGACCTAAAAAAACTTTGTTATTCAACAAAAAATATCACTAAATTGCGATTATCCAAGACTGTTTTAAGATGCATCCTTAAAATGTTGTATAATATTTTCAAAAGTGAAAATTTATCTTAAAAAATGAAGATGGGTCTTTGCTTTTAGTAGATTGATTTCAAACGGAATGTTAAAATAACAGTGTATTAAACTTAAAAGATTAAATATTAATGAATATCTATTATTATTTACTAGATAAAATGGTTGGTTGAATCCAAGTTTTAGTGTGTTCGCGAATTAGTCGCTAATATGGTAACCCCCCTCCCAAAAAAAGCAAGCAAAAGCACAATTTTCCTAACAACCCTAATACTGATTGTTTACAGTTTTGTTTCGTTTGTTGAGTTGTACATTTGCTACAGCAAGAATGAAATGGGAGAAAAGCAAATTTTGTAAGAAATAAAAAATAAAAATATTCCGTAAATAAGCATCCATTAAAGAATTTAGTTACGTTTTATAATTGAAAATATTACAGCTAATCAAACATTCAGTATTATTTTTAAAAAATAAATATAAGCACATAATATTTGTTCTTTTGCAATTCTTATCTCAAATTGTTATTCAAAATAAATCGTCCGTTTACGAATGTTGTCAGAACCGAAAATAAAAACTGAAAACATCTGCTCGAGCTTTTCGAATCGTTTGTTTTTATTTCACAATTTTTCATTTTAATATTATCCATTCTTAACGGAATTCTTTGCTGTTTGTTTGTTCTTTTCGTGGATTTCCATGATTATTAGATAAGTCTAAGTTCTCAAGACTTGGATGTCTGATGATTGGAATAATCAGAAGTATTATGATCTCAAATATTATGACGGATATTGTATTTGTAAATTCGGCGTCTACATTTCGAAATATTTATGGAGCCGACTAAACAACGTTGGCATCGAAATTTCACTTCTGATTTTTTAATGGAAATAATTATTTCCATCTGAAATGAAACATTATTTGAACCGAATGCAAGTAAGTGCATTTATTTCTTTAAATTTCTATTTACAAAAAGCATCAATCAGTTTGGTAGCGAAGCTATTAGGAACGAATGTTTTTATTTTAGCTTGTGTTGTTTATATTAATATAAGAATCCTTAATTTTAATGAATTAGCCACTTTACTAGTTCCAGCTCCCGAAGCCATAGGCGGGTTTTTTAGGTTAAAAAAAATTC